>JABUQX010136669.1:0-13985 GCA_015478945.1 Trachelipus rathkii
ATTATTATTATTATTATTATTATTATTGTTATTATTATTATTATTATTATTATTATTATTATTATTATTATTATTATTATTATTATTATTATTATTATTATTATTATTATTAATAGTAATAGTGGTATTATTTTTGAGATTGCCATTTTTGTTATTATTATTTATATATATGCGCCATTATTTGTTCCATCTCTGTGCATGTATAAAATAAAGGTGTACACATATGTAAAAGGGCGTACATACTTACCCTCATGTACACATATACAAAGCTCTGTAAGAGTGCCTCTGCTGGGCGAGGCGCGAACTGTAATAGCATTTTAAGCTAACCAATGAGAGCAGATGAATTTAAATGCGACTAGATGCGGGGATCCTCACCTTGGGGAACCGGCATTGGATCGAGATTTTTTTTTTTTTTTTTTTTATAAAAAGTTCACACCTCACGGGCATAGCCCTATTCAAGGAGGGGAACTTCTAGGTAATTTCTACCTAGGATCCGAACTAGGATTCGAACCCGCGCCGTTGCCATGCGACTCCGTCTCTCTACCGTTTGTGCCACGGTAGAGATTTTGTAGACAACCTCGATGAAGAGAGGTAGGTACTATAGAGAGTGCCCTTTTATAATAATTCAGTAATTGGGAATTCAATAAATGAAATAAGTCATTGTGGTTTATTAAATTTATCAATTACATTAATTTCCCAATTGGCAAAGAATTATTAACTATACCATTCAAATTACGTGTAAAATAAACGATAGAGAAAACAAAACTTTCATTACCCCACAGTAATCTTAACTTTGCACGAGTTACCTCTGCATATATATATATATATATATATATATATATATATATATATATATATATATATATATATATATATATATATATATATATATATATATATATATATGTATATATATATATATATATATATATATATATATATATATATATATATATATATATATATATATATATTTATATATATATATAATATATATATATTTATATATATATATATATATATATATATATATATATATATATATATGTATGTATATATATATATATATATATATATATATATAATATAATATATATATATATATATATATATATATATATAATAATATATATATATATATATATATATATATATATATATATATATATATATATATATATATCGAATATATAACATATATATATATATATATATATACTATATATATATATATATATATATATATATATATATATATATATATATATATATATATATATATATATTTATATATATATATACTCTGTCTTCAGAGTGGCCACACCGTTTCCAGATACCCAGTCGCCGCTGCCGGTTTCCTCCGCAGATCATCCAGGGCAAAATTTTCCCAGATCGCTCTGGGTTGAATGTTAGGAGTCTAGTAAGAAATGTGACACAGTTTCCGAAACCCGGTTGCAATTTGTAAATATATTCGAAGTGGTTTGATTAAAGTTGAATCAATATTTATAGTGTTGCAAATTTGGGTGGTGGCCGCATCTTAGTCTGGCTAAGGATGACTGAATGGTTCTTGGGAGAGAGTTAAATTCAGACGCTATTTCTGGTAGGTGTTCATTTAGTATATTGTTAGGAGGTCTGTTTCTTAAATAGTTTTCTGTTAGGAGTGTTTGGAAATGTTTGGTGTATGAGATGTTGTTTTGTGGTGGTTGGATGTTATTCAGAGCTTGTTTATAGAAGAATAATGCTGGGGAGGATGGAGGTTGTTTAATCCTGTGATAGATAGGGTTAGAGAGGGCGATATTACATGGATGATGAAGTGTTTGCGTTTTGGCGAAGAATTGAGTGCCTACCATTTCTAGGTATTTGTCTATGGGTAGTATTTTTGTTTCATCATGTAGATGTTGTTGTGGAGTTGTGGATGTGCATCTTGTTATTATTCCAAGTCCCTTGCTTTGGGTTTTTTGTAGTTTTCTTATATTTCCCTTTGTCAATAATGGGTGCCATGTTGGTGAGGAGTAATTTAGTGTTGGAAGATGATTTGTTTGTATTTGATGTTGGAGATCTGTTTTTTATTTGTAGTGTCATTGCCGGCTATGGTTCTTAGTTTGTTTAGTTTCCTGTTTGCTGATGTTGTTATGTTTTCTATGTGTTTTGTGAAAGTCAGATGTGTGTCATGTGTTACGCCCAGGATTTTAGGAGTTTTGTTTAGTGGTATAGCTGTGTTGTTTATGAGGATTTTTTCTCTTTTTTTGGGGGAGGGAGTTGGTACCAAGTTGTCGGTCTGTGGTGATTAGAGTGATAGATGATTTGTTTGGTGAAGCGAAAATTCTGTTGTCGGTTAGCCATGTTTGAATTTGGCTGATGTATTGTTGGGTCAGATTTGTAGCTGTGTTTAGGTTCTTGTGTGTAGTGGCGATTATGATGTCATCTGCGTAGGTTGTTATGTTTGTGTGGTCTCTTCGTGGTTGTGGAAGATCGACTGTAAATAAATTGAAGAGGGTGGGGGATAGGATTGCTCCTTAAGGTTTATCGTTTTTGATGTTTACTGTACGGAATTTTTTGTTGTTTGTCTGTATTTGAGCTGTTCTCCCTCATAGGAAATTAGATATACATTTTTTTTAAATTAGTGGGGATGTTTGATTTTATTATTTTATGGATTGAGTTGTGTTCAGGAACTGTGTCAAAAGCTTTGTTGATGTCTATTGCTATAAGTATTGTTTAGTGTGTGGGTTTAAGATTTAAGCCGTTTATTATTGGTTGAATGATGTTTATGATGGCTGTTGTGGTTAAGTGGTTTTGTTGGAGGCTGTATTGAAACTTTTGTTTGGGGATGTGTGATGTTTTTTTGCTCAAAATGATTTTTCTAGAAGTTTACATAGTGTGAATAATAATGAGATTTGGACGGTAGGAGGAGGGGTTTGAGGGGTCTTTTCCTGGTTTTAGCTTTGATATGATAAATGCCCTTTCCCAGATGGAGGGGATAAAGTTTAAATTGATGGAGTTATTGTATATGTGTGCTAGTTGGGTTAATGCGGTGTTCAATAGGTGTTTGAGGTGTATGCTAGGGATGTTGTCAGGGCCTGTTCCTGGTAACTTTTTAAGGGTCTTTAATGTGTTTTCTAAATCAGTTGTGGTTATTTCTATTGTTTGGTCGTGGTTGCATTTTATTTTCTTGAGAGCTTGATTATTTCCTTATTTTGTTGGTGTGTGGGTTAATGACTTTGTTATGCGAAGCGTGCTGCGAGAATGTTTGTGTGTTGTTTTGTTCTTGTGGGTTTTGTGAGTTTGGATTTTTGATAGATTCATGAGTGTGCGTTTGGTAGTTGTTTGCGTTGTTCAAGATTTTTTTTTGGTCTTCCACCTTCTATTGTTGTTCGTGTTTTGAAGTTTTTTTGTAAGAAAAGTTTGAAAGTTATTCGGGGTGTATTTTTGTTAGGGTCGTGGTTTGGGTGTTTAGAGTATTGATTTGTGTTTGAGTTTGTTGTGTTTGTTGTACTGCTTTTCTAAGTGTGTTACGTTGTTTGATTAAGTTTTCGATTTCAGGTGTTAAGGTTGGGCTATATTTTTTGAGGTATCCCCGGGGAATATTTTGTTTTCCGGCTTTTTGAATTATTGCCGTGAAGTTTTGGATAGTTTTATTTAGTTTAGAGGTATTTGTGACGTTAAAAGGATATGTGTTGTTTTCTATATGATCGGTGAATTTTGTCCAGTTGGCTTTTTTTGTAGTTTGTATATTTTTCCTGAATGAGTGGTTTATTTTGTTAGAGTTTTATATTTTATGATTTTAGTTTAGTTTGTATTGACCAATGTAGTTTAGTGTGTAGATTTGGAGAGCAAAATGTTAGGTCTTGTGATTTGCATGATTGGTTTGTTTGTGGTGGCATTCTGGTATGGTAGTTTTTGCTGTTAAGAATGTTTAGATGATCTAGGTTTGATATAAGGTGGGTTCGTCTAAGGTCTGCTTTTTGAGCATTGTGTCATGTCGGATGGTGAGCTTGAAGTCACCTCCTATAATGAGATTTGGGAGGTTTGTAACGTGGGTGAGGTTTGGTGTATAGTTGTTGGGGCAGCGTGGTGAGGTGTGGTAGGGGATGTAAAGGTTTATTAAATTGTCTGTCTTTTTGTTAATCATTATAGTGAAAGTTGTATTTTAATGGTATTGTCATTCAGAGATGTTGTTGTGTGTAAGGTGGTGTTTGTGTATGAAAGTGAGTTGTGTATTAGGGTTAGTAGTGTGTGATTTTTTTTGTGGTGTGTAGATTGCGTTATATATCCGTAAAATTTTGGTTCTGTGTGGTTGTCAGGTAAATGGGCTTCTTGAATCAATGCTATTTGTATATTGTGTTGTTTTAGGAAGATTTCTATTTCTATTTCTTTATTTTTATGTGGTCCATTTATGTTGATTTGTAATATGTTTATGTTATGTATTTCTTTGTTAGTTGTAGGATTAATGGTTACTGTGGGCGGAATACAAAAATGGCAGATCAAATTGTGTTGTGAAGGAGGAAGAGTAGTGAAAGGTGAGCAGTGTTTGTAAATCCACTACTCAAATCTATTACAGCGGATTGAATTTCTTCTTACTATTTTTTTGCATATTGGGCATATTCAGATTTCGGGTCCCGGGATTTTTTATATGTTCCCTGCTTTTAGGAGGAGAGCTGAGGCATATGCCGGGAAGTATGTCTTAGGATGAGAAAAAAGGAGAAATAAAAAAGATGAATAATAAAGTGTCCTGAACGATCCTCGGAGGGCTCCTCCGGAAGGGGCGGCGGTGCATCGTCGCGACTGCAACCCGAGATGACGTTCGAGCTAACAATATCTTGCGGGTGTAGCGGTGTGGGGTGGGAGCGGCGAGGAAGCATTAAATAGTTTCCTCGATCTTTGGACGAGCTTCTTTCGGTACAACAAACATGCGTATGTTCTTAAGCTTACATGTACTATATATACTTATTAATAAACTCCATAATATAATATATCATTGAATATATATATATATTATATATATTAATATAACCTTCTACTATATTTAACAAAGTAGTATATCTATAACTATATACAACATAAACTCATTAAAAGACACAGATAATTAATATATACCTATATCCTATATATATATAATATATATATATATATATAAATATATGAGCTTGCACTAACCTTTGAAATTTTTATGAATCTTTTAGAGTATGTCAAGGGCCTAAATATAGGGTGGGAAGGGAGGCAAAGCCTACTTAAAATATTTTCATGACTAACCAATAATAAAATATTTTCATGACTAACCAATAAATTAAAATTACAGCGACCTAATATAATTGAAGAAAAAATTAGAAGAGAGCATCCATTAATTAACAATATGAACAACCTCACACTCATCTCAAAAATTAAATAAAAGTAACAAACCTCTACAAAGTTCCCTTTTTGCATACAAGTGTAAAATTTTAGATCATAGGCGTCGCCACCAATATATATTGTCAATGGTTTTAAACTTTTAGCGTATAAATGAAGAGCCACGGTTCATTTAACGGTGTCAATTGCGATTGCTTTTGATTAAGCTGTAGTATGATTTATTTTGCGAAAAAATGCTTCGCCTTACTATATCTTTTTATTTTTTGCTGTTTGGCCTTGAACATATAAATCTCTTTTATTTTTTCTTGCCGTTATTTTAGTGTAAGCTTTAAGTACGAAATATTTGAGAAACAAAACAAAGATCCTTCTTCTGCCATTCATAATTAGAATAATTTTTTGTCTCGAAAACCAAGTAATGTTTATCATAATAAGCATTTCACTTATAAATATTTGTATTACCCACATTCAAAACACTTACGAACACATACACACCCTCACCTACAAACATACAAAACACTCCTACAACACACCGCATATATATACTTATAGAGTGCCTTCACATTCTACATATACATAACGATATCTACCTAAGAACTACAACTAACATATAATGATCACTCATATATATATAATATAATTTATTTATATTACACCTAGGAGTTCTATTAAATTATTTTTTGGCAATATTGGTTGGAGTCATGTACTAAATATAAAACTAAAAGGGATCGTGTAGCATGAAAAGCAAGCAAAAAGTCATAAGCGGCACTTTTGGTTCAATCAGATTTCAGTTATGGAAAAAAACAAATTTCCCTGTTCAATGATGCGATATACGTTGAATACTCGTGCGAACGCGGCCGAGTAGCTGTTTGGATTCCGTTTTGAAACTCAACCCATGGGCAAGACAGAATAATATCATTATTATTGTATCAAAGCAAACTTTTTTATAGCCTAATTTATTAACTTAAATTATTTGATGAGAAATACATTAATATAAATAAAAAATATATAAACGTAAAACAAAATTTAAAAAGTAATTTATATATTGAATTTACAAAAAGATCAAGCTTTTAAAAATAGAGATATTTTTACGATAGGTAGAAATAATAGATTCTATTACAAAAAAAAGAAAAAAGAAAAAATATACATTTAAAGAATTAATAAGTTATTTAACTTATATGTAAAATTAATGAAAAATGTAACCTTATAATCCTTATTTTATACACTTAACGATTATATATATATATATATATAATATATATAATAATATAATTATATATATATTATATTATTCATTATATATTATATTAGATATGTTATGAATAAAATATGCACAATTGTTTATTAAATTAATTAACATACTTATTTATATTATATATTAATTATTTGTTAATGGAATAATAATTATATTATATAATATAGAAAACATATTTATATATATAAAGAAAATGTGATATATCCGAATTATTTGGTTGTGAATGACATCTATAATGATATATATTGGTTAAAAAAACAAAAAAAAAAAAAATAATATATAATATATTGACAAAGTATATATATTATTGAATATAATATATGTACTATATATATAATATAGATATTACTATTATATTATATATATATATATGAGTACATAGTATACTATATAATATATATATATAATTATATATATTGTATCAGATATTATATATATATATATCCAAAATATAGTCCTTCAAGTACAAACCAGAATAAAACAAGACGCGATTTTTGGACTTGTATTACAAAAAGCTTTACTTTCTGTTTCGAAACACTGTTGGTGATTTTGATAGCATAATAACTAGAATTCGCCGGTAACAATGTTATTCCATAATCATACAATATATTACAATTAAGTTGATCTATAAATTAAAAATAAAAAAACTTAACCTAATCAAAGACTTCGACAAAAATCATTTTGGTATAAAATTTTTTCTTTTATACTGGTCATAAGCATGAGGAATTCAATGCACCAAAAAAATGATCACAAATCTGTGGTCAACTTTTCAACCTCAAGCCATCCTGATCACTAAATATTCAGGAATTCTGCAAATTCACATATATAGATTCGAGCACAAATACAATTTTGACATGTATATCATAGCAGATTGAAATTACATGTAAACATGCCTTTTAAAAAAAATGTGTTTTCTCTCTCTCTCGTCTCTCTCTCTCTCTCTCTCTCTCCCTCTCTCTCTCTCTCTTCCTCTTCTTCTCTCTCTCATTACATCTTCCTCGTCTTGTCAAATTTGGTTTACATGCTCATATATATATTATATATATATATATATATTATTAATATTTATAAGTTTAATTGCATATTATGGTATACTCACTTAATAAATTAAGGTACTGACAGTTATTATATATATTAATATTATATATCTATATATTTAATATATTTATATATATATAGTAGTAATAGATATGAAATTAAAAATGAGTAACTAATAATATTTATTATTATTATATCTATTATTTTATTCTGAGCTATCTCTATTCCACACTCCGCATTAAGCGGGGTAATTCTAACCAAATGACATATTTTATCACCTCAGACCGTTTATGCCCTATTTTTGAAATTCTCTTCATCTCGACCACGTCACCCATCGCTCCTCCATTCCAGTTCTATAGTCTACTCTCTCGTCTAAAATCCCTACACAATAACTTCTTCCACCCTCTCATATCCTTCTCACTCTCTCCAACATTTCCCTTTATTCCATCCATACCATCTTCTCTTGGTCTCCCCCTCTCCTCTCCTTCCTATCCCCTCCGCTCCCAAACTCTCCTAACCACACTCTGCCTCCCCCTTTCTCTCCAGATGTCAAACCATCTAACTATACCATGGTACTCAGCCTTCTCAACCAAACATTCTTCCCAATATCATATACTCTGCTTTTAATATACCCTACTAAATTCTAATATTATCACTTCACTCGTCTTTTTAACTACGCCCATATACAAATCCCGCTCTCAGTACCCTTTATTCATCTCTAAACACTTCCATTATTCCTCTTGACCTAGCATTCAATATATATAATACACCCTATACATGTTCACACCCACATATATAGTAACCCGTTATATATAGATGGATATAACACAAATTTATTTTATCAAAACATATCATTATCTTAGAGTATTATTAATGTTGTAACTTAATATACTCATACCCCTTTTATCCTAATTTTCACCTATATCAAACCACTTACTAATGCTCCTCATTCTCTTACCCTACTACTATATTGATACTAATCTACTTTACCTCAATCCTATCCTATTCACCTTAACACTATATATACAAATCCATCCCTAAAATATCTGGAAAACCTTTAATACCTTATTTCACAGACTACATATATACGCTCCTACAATACTAATCTCTAACCCCATCCCCTCATCTGTTTCCTCCTCCTCAAAACACTAATCAACCAAATATTTGTAATACTTGTAACTCTGTAACTCGCTTAACTGGATTTTTTATTCTTAAGAACCCTTTAGTCCACACACTCTCATCAACTCCTTCACCCAAATACTGACATTACCCTTCCTGAATGCCTTCGGCCAAAAACCTAACAGGTAGTATCAATTCCGCAAATATATCATCGTTCCATTCCCTCTATCACCCTATTACATCAATTCCACACTCTCCCCTCCCTTCATCATTCCTTTGAGTACTCCCGCATTTCTTATGGGATGGAATCAGGAATGTATGCTTTTAAAATACTTTACGGACCGCATGGAGAATCGGCCTTTACAATGAAGAGGGATCTCTGTGATAGAAGAGCACTTCGTGTTGGTTAGAGCATCCGGTTACTTGTTACTTGGGGCACGCTTCTCAGCAATCGGCGCGGAAATGGTCCAGTTATGTTTCACGAAAGTCTCCCCGCCTTAACGCTGAGAAAGAATCAGTAAATATCTTCCTTGAACATTCATTTTATCATATATATTTATAAAAAATACTAAACTATATTAAATATTAATCTATAAATTGATATATTTATATTATATATTTTTGTAAAATTCTTTAGAATAATAATTTATTTTTTAAAGCAAAATATTTTGATTATTATAATATATTTCCGGAAATAAAGTCAATATACTATAGTTACATCGATAGTCAAGAACTTCAATACTAGGCAGCGTCTACTTTTTCCCCCAGAACTGAGTTAGTGATGAGGTTCGGACTCATAAATAAGGCTGCACCAGATAATTACCGCGGTCAATTCACTGAAATACTCTCTATAAGGGTTAATATAATAAGTCGAGTAGTACGGAATAAAAGACTAAACACTAAGCCTACGATTCGTCCCTCTATTGTGGCATTACTTGCACGACATCAGCTAGATGAAAAGTTATTACATGAATGTATGGTATATAATTTATTATATCTCCTATCACTACCCCTCACCATCAGGTAGACCTATAATTATCTATATATATCATAATTATTATATTATCTATTTCATATCTTAATCTATTACTATAATATTATATACTAAGCAGGTATGGCATTATCATTGATCATTTATTTATATTATTCATTAGTTCAAGAGAATCATTAATCGACTCTTAATATGGTGATAGTTATAGGCAAAAACAATATATAGGTCGTAGGTGCAACTTGTGTCTATCCTCTATCTTTTCTCTCATCTTCCATTTACTCTCTTTCTTTTTTTCTCTTCGGCCCCTTAGAAATAATGATATTCCATAAATTTTTTTAACTCATATTTAAGATCCATTAATTCTATCCATAATTGGTTTCTTTTAGAAAAAACCAACCATTCATATTTCTCAACTTTCACTTTCATTAACTATCTTTACTATCTACCTTTCCCATTCTTGTGGTGGGCTTAGTTGATCTTGTCCTCCACCTAATGACGGGGTTTTTTGTGCATTATTTCTACATCTCACTATCACCTCCTCTTCGCATTTGCTTTTTGTTCTCCATCCTTTCCTCCAAACTGAACTCAATTATTTCTGCTATCTTTGTTTCATTTCACTTCTTCTTTTTAATTCATTAATCATTTCACTCATCATACTTATTTTTTTCTTCTTTTTAAACTTCATCTCTTGTTCTTAACTGTTTCTACTTTTATCACTAGTATTTTTTGTTTTTTATCCTTCATCACTTATTTTTTATTTGTAGTCTTTTGCTGTTCCGAAGCAATATCAAACACCCGCTCGGCGTGTTTGGAGGGGGGTTCCGTGTGGGTCGAGTGGCGGGTTTGGTTCGGCCAACTGGTCTTTTCAGGGCGCGCTGGGGTTCCCACCACTCCATCCGCCGGGGCAGGAGGGCCGAAGCGCATACCTCGCGCTGCGTGTTATTCACCAATTCCCTTCCTTTCCATACCATACTTCCTTAACTCTTCCACATAAGACACCTCACGTTGGAGCTCGCCAGTCATTCATCCACGCCTTTGTGCTTCGTCACGGCGTCGTCCCGGTGGTTTGTTACTCCGCCTTTACTTCTCCGCACCCCTTGCCGCGCCGCTCTCGCCGCGTTCCACGATGTGCGCTGCATCTGACTATTACCAACGTCCTCGCCGAATATATCAACAGAACTTACCGAGGGTCCACAACCGTGAAGTGACATAATCAATCAACCCTTACATTTAACGACGTTTCGTTTTGGATTTGCCGCCTGGTCGGGGTGCCGGTTACACCTCAACACGCCTTGGCTCTACTCTCACCTCAAGTAGCGGATGAAGCGTTGTTAACTTCGGAAGTAAATCTCTGAGCACACGATACGGAAACAGTTCTTTGCAGTCAAACCGAAACCTCCAAACCTTCTTGGAGAGCGCCACAACCCCGCTCACTCATGCAAACCAGCGTTGTGCATCACTAGCTGAGCCGGTCCACATTTTTTTGTTTGTCGCTAGGCCTCACACGCACGATGTTTCCTCTTTGTTACCAGAGAGACTCACTTAAGAGATACGTGTCGAAAGAAGATGGAAAGTTGAAGGTGTTAGAGAGGGAATTTGTAGAAGTTGATTTTAAAGCAACCTTAAAACTATTTACTTCACAACAGTGTTAGACGATCACAGATCATTAACCAATGGTCTCCACTCAAATTCTATCCAGATCACGTGTTAATCACATTTGAATCTGGCAAAACGAATTGAGACGATGTAGTTGTTTTCCTAAAACACATAACAATTGACCACTAGAGAGTAAAAGAGGGTAGCAGAATTGAAAGAGTTTGAGAATGAAGGGTCGAGGTATCGGCCATATGAGCTCGGATGCAGTTACTAACAGATCTGGGTTTAATGAAAGTTGATTAAAGTACTATTGTCAATTACAGAATCCGAGGAAATCAACACCTACGAAGCTTAACACAGCGTATGACCGACTTGAAGAATGCTAGACCATAAGTTCTGAGAGAAAGGAAACCAAAGAGGGGGTTGGGTGTCTATGAGCTGTAGCATTGATGCCGCGTGGCCCAACCGGTCAAATGCTTTTGGATATTTCAAGCGCTACTCATATCACATATCTCCTAAAAATCACGCACGCAAGCTTCATCTCGATAGTTCCTTTCAGAAGCGGATAAACGCATAAACTCAGTGTTAATGGAAAGTATACTTCCTCCAGTATGACCCTGAACGGCCGGAAAAGCCATAATATGGCGATCGGAAAGAAGAGAATGAAGATGATCCAAACAGAATGTCCTATAGAAGTGAGAGTTGAGCAAGGGCTTCAAAGATCTTAATGAAATTCTAGAATACAAGGTGAGAAGTATATCAGCGATAGTCTTATGGACTACAGTGATCTTCAAAGAGGCCATGAGCCTATCCCTTATCTTCTCGGATAGGTTGGACATGTGCTGCTTCCAACAATGAGGGATAAGTCGCGGTATTGGGGCATAGTAGATATAGTTGAACGAGGGGCGGGGTCAGCAACGAAAGGCACATTCCATCAAAACTCGAGGAGGAATCGAAACTTATGTCTACGAGACGCCACCGACTTCATAATTAACTGTTACATAGATATCAGCGCAGCCCCATCATAGCAACTAACATTTCCTACTCGCCATCAAATGTAAATCCATGGCCAGACACTATACATAGTGGGGACCCACTGAGAGAGAAGAAGGAGGAGGGAATGCTCCCAGAATCTGTCCCATTGTCTTAGAGTCATCCTAGAGGATATAGTTCCGGTAACAGGGTCCTCTGAAGAGATTGCCTTATTCAGTTGGGAGAGTTAGCGACGAAGCCATCAGATCGATTGATAATGCAGGAGGGAAGCAGGCATATATGTATTATCAGTAAGTTATTTAGAGATGTATGGACAAAGAGGACTCCAGAAAGATTTACTAAATAGAGTTTGAAGATACGAATCAAGGACCTTATGACACCAAAGTAGCACCTTATCATCACCTCGTTTGATTGAAAGCCGCTTTTGCTCGCGAAGAGGTATCCTGCAACGATTCTAAGCTCTGAATGAAAGCTACGCGAGAGTGTATCAGGAAATGAGAATTTTCCACCCGTAACGCGTTATATTATTATATATATGTAACCTTAAATCTAATTCTATTGATATTTTATTTATTCTATATATATTAGATGTATATACCTTAATTATACATTCAATCACTTCTATTACAACTGTATTACTACCATACTACTAATATATATATCCTATCATACTCAATTTATATATAGTTATATACTATATATATATATTTATCTTTCCTCTTGACTATTCTTCCTCTACTTCGACTTTTATAACCAAGATGGGAGTAAGGTGGCGGTAAACGGCTAGCATCTTCCTCCCTGGAATATGTTCACTGGAAATAACCGTACCAATAAAATACCGTCATTTTCTTTAAGAGCACAAGACATTCTGGAAACATTAATACTCATCGTACAAAAAGAAAAGTCACCACAGACCACAGTGTATAAAGTAAAGACGTGCCTCTTAAGTACCATTTTGAATATGTAAATAATATTGCTACAGATAATTCTCCTTGCTCGCAGTCGTAATATTAAGTCCACCCTAATTCGCTAATCATTTAATGGTGATCATTGGTTTGGACAGCGATGGACTCACTATGGTTAGATGGGGTAGTAATGGGTAACAATTATAGGGGGGTTTCAGGTAAAATGATGTTAATTATCTCCTATTATGGTGACCCAATGTGCTTACAATCAACCCACTCTACCCGCGTAGTGAATTCACAATCCCTAGAATCCTGCACACAAATGCTATGTCGACTTTCTTTCTGTATATATGTATAGAAAAAATAATTATATTCATATTGTATTTATTAATTAAATACAATGTACCATTTTAAACCACCCCTGCACAATCATTATTATCACTCTTGTCTTACCTAACGCAACATCCTTAACTTCTCCTTCTCCTCCTTTTCCACATTTGAAAATTGCAAATTCGTTACTTTTTTCAAGAAACTTTGCTAAAAATATTTTTCTATGATTAACATCCTTTTTTCTTTAACTCTTCTTTTCCGGTCTCCAGCCGCCTCGGTTCCCAACACACCGCCCCTTCTACGATTATGCTCATAAAACAATTAAACGAGCTTTTTAAAAATCCTTGAAAAGGGTGTAATACTGATATTAGAATTAAACGGGTCTAACTTAAATATCTGGTTCAACAAAAAAAAATCT
>JABUQX010136670.1:0-5000 GCA_015478945.1 Trachelipus rathkii
TTCTACTCGGAAAGATTTGATGAATTAAAAGTATTTATTTTCCTTTCTAATTATATCATTTTTGTGTTTTTTTCTTTAATTTATATAATCAATCTTATACGCAGTATTATGGTTTTCAATATTTATATCCTTTTTATTCTCTATTTTTTTTATTCATTATAATTTATTTCTATTTTCATTATTAATTTATGTTGTTGTTTTTGTTGGGTTTTTTTTTATTTTTTTTTTTGGTTTTTTAGATTGGCATTTGGAACTGCTGAAAGAACACGAGGACAAAACGCGTTAGATTTATAGGGCTAAGAGGGGTGGGGGTAGTGAGGAGTGATGATAGTAAGTCAATATATAATAATCTCACGTTTCCGTAGTCCGTAAAAAAAGGACACAAAGCCTGCTCAAGGGCGTAGTTGACTAAAGGGCAAGAGCACTTATACCGGCTTATAACTAGGTATCTATATCCTCATCTTAAACCTAATTACTAATTATAATTTTTTAGCTGTAAGCTAGTTTATATAAAATAGTCAAATTAGTGGTTCGCTTTCATTGGTGCCTCATGCTATTGAACTATCCATATTTATAACTAAAAATACTTGGGAGCTCTATGCAATGGATCCATCAGAAGCCAACAAAGAATCCCTAAAGCACAAGAAGAGAATCATTAGTTTTACAATAAACATGTTTAAGATTTAAACAAATATAATATATGATATAATATCATGAAATATAGTTATATATTGAATAATAAAATAAAATAAAAAAAAATTATCATATATAAAAAAATATCATAATAAATAAACTATAAATAAAATAAATAATATAAAAAAACATAAAAAAAAATATAAATTGAATTATTATTTATTATTAAGGTTATATTATTATTTAGATATATATAATAGTTGTATAAGATTAAATATTATATAACATCGACTCTATATATAATATATATATATATATATTGAATACGATAGTTATATATATATAATACAAAGTCTATATAATATAATATAGTATAGATAAATTAGATCTAACATATCAATATATATATTTAGTAGTACGTATAATTTTTTCACTATCTATTTATCATATATTATATATTATATATTTAGATAGATAACTTATATCAATATATATAAATTATATAGCTTGTTTAGCAGTGAGTGATTGGCACCTAATTGTTTATAAGATTATAAGAGCATAATTATGATTATAGATGTATAATGTATATACTAGTTTTTTTACGTGAGCCAACTTAATTTTTATAGCACGAAAAATTATACTTGCTGCTAGATGTTTTATTTCTATAATTTTTTTTTGTTTTTTTTTTGTTTTTTTTTTTATTCTTTAATATATCATTTTCTCTTAAGAAAAGTAAAATAAAATATACAATAAAGATGAATTATTACACATTAGTCCAACTCGTGTTACCGAATAGAGAACAAAGACTTTTTGCGTTCAAAAATGAATTTATAACATAGATAATAGGCACGAGATATATTAATAATATATTATTTGTCCTTGCATATCCTGATGCGTCCTAACAATCACATTTTAAAGGCAAAGTTCCTACCGATGAATGTGTGTGTTTTTGTGCTGATGCAGATTGCGTGCTGTAATGCTGTGCAGTGCGATCCATGCGTCGGCCGTGACCGTGCGTGCGTGCCGTTGCGGTAAGCTTGACGTGTGTGTGTGTCGTGTGTTGTTGATAGTGGTGTGTGGGGTGTTGTGATAGTGTGTAGTGTGTGTGTGTGTGTGGTGTGGTGTGTGTGTGTGGTGTGTGTGTGTGTTGTGTGTCAGCTAGTGTGTGTGTGTCGTGGGTGATGCAGCTGTAGACATCGTGTTGATTCGAGTAGCTTAATGTTTGCAACAAAAAGAAGTAAATATTCCACGCTAAATCTGTAGCACAATCAAGGTCGGAATCTTTACCGCAAAAATCTCCGTACCCTCCCAGAAAAACCGAACAACGTGGTAAGCATGATCTTAATGAACATCATCAAAACACGAGCATTTATCTGCATACTTTTTATTATCTTCTAAGAAGAGCGTGTATTATTTTCCTTGTCATAATTGAACCCAATATTTGTGTACTGAATTGTACTGCTTACTGTATTATTACTGTGATATATTACGAATATTCCACTTGCAGTGTACATATTTTTGTTAACCAGTTTCAGTTTTATATATATTATCTATTAAAATTATAATTAAATTTTTTACTTATTGAGGTACATAGCTTTAAATGCTAAATATAGGAGATGAATAGTATCAGACATATTAATACTTGGGCCTGAACGACTACCTTGTTAACAAGGCTAATTTATTTTAATCATTTCGTACTTTCTGAAAAAAGACTGGGGATCACTTACAGACCTAAGAGCAACTTATTTTAATGAGGCGTTGAAAAGGGGTTTTTTTTCTTCTGTCAAAACATAAAAAAGGGTATTTTGTGTTCATGAGTTGATTGCACCACTGTGTAAGTCGTGGAGGTTTGTTTCGGGGGTGTCTCTTTAATTGGTCCATGAAAACTAGAGAGGCAAAAAAAAACATTCCCAAGTCGTACCTGCGACCAACTCACAGAGGACTGTTGTGAAGGAAAGTCAGGGCTGATATTATAACCGCGCCTCAGACTTTGTGGGTAACTGAGAAGAGAGAGTGAAACATCATTCCGCAATATATATGTTCCACCCTAAATGTATTTCATATGATACTCACTATTTCGGCAGCGCGGAGCTCGAGCCACCTCTTTAAATAAAAATATAAAATATATAATTTAAATAAACGAGAATAAATAAAAAAGCATTAAATAAAAATATAAACAAATAGAAATATGTAAATACATGATCATAAATTTGATAGGAATTAATCGCCCTACTGGGAATCTTTTTCTCTTCTCTATTATTACAATCTATTGGAGTTTACAGTTTAATCACTCATATCACAGTGCATGGTTAGCACGACCTTAAGATGTCCAAGAGAGCAGGTATATTATCGATTAAATATAGTATTTTTAATAATCGGTAACCATATCTACACATTTAATTTACAGAAGGAAAGCTGCGCAAAACATTAACACAATAATATTTATGTTCACGTGAAACTGTAGCCTATTGCAACATATATTTGGTCCGAGTAAACACATGCACAATACCATATTTTTGTCACATAACTATAAACTGCATCTGCACACTTGAATTGATCAAAATTCGTTAAGAATGAGAACTCTCTAAACACAAGGTTAGTAAGTAATAATAAATAGTCAAGCAAGTCTTACTATCACGAAAAAACGCTATAGTATATCTACTCATATATAAGAACCATAATATGAGCCTTCACTCCATACTAGTACGAATTTCAGCTTCTAAATGAGTATTACAATAAGATAATTCATTTTCCAAATGTAATTATCAATGCCAGGATAAACTCTGATTTGCGTAATTGGTTTTATTACCATACAGTGATTTGCTCTATTACACAGTGACAACGAGATGATCGACCATATGCAGCGTTCAGGAAAAAATGCTGTAACACTAAATAGTGCATTAATCTTTGACCAAATGTACAACCCGGTTTCTGCTATACTAAGGATTGCTTATATAAATATGGAATTCTCATCTCATTAAGTTTCCATTATGCCGAGAGGTCAATTGAGTAATTTGACCCTATATTCAATAAGGATACTTTAATTTATCAAATTTCCATTATTCACATAACAAAGTTCGAGGAGAAATGGTAGAACAGAGGCCGTGTTAATTTATTATCAAATATTGAAAGAGAGAGAGTAACTATATTATGAAATAATCAAATTTCACATCTCTAGGAGAGATTCGTGTTATTTAGTAAGTGCGTGCGCATTCTATATCTTTCATCTCTCAGTTCATCGAGATTAAACCAAATATTGATCATAAACTGCGTCCGAGGTTTGGACGTTCTGGAAACTATCGTTGGACGCGGCAACTCCATACAAGTCCTTACCACTTACTCAAAATGTATGGCGAAAAATACCCAAACATACGGATCATCCGACAGCTTCCAATAGGAGAAAGTCAGGAATTAGGAGATTATTAATTATTCTAAGAACTATAATGGGTGATACCTATGTTAATATGGATCTATGAATATTAGTTATTATAATACTTTCCATTCCTATATTATCTTCCTCAAAACCTTAACTTATATAAATGAAATAATTATTATTATAATTAGCTTATGATTTTAATTAATATGAGATAATAATATAAGCATTAATAAATATAATGCTTGTATTCAATATACCTGTGGCATAATACATGAAGATACTAATTTGGATTATTATTATATATTTTTAATATATATATTTTATATTCTAATTTGCAATGTTTATTATGAGATATTAAATAATAAAATCTAAATACTCTAATTGATTATACTGAGAGAGGGTTGAGAGATTATATTATATTTATCATTTATCTTAGATTAATTTGTATAGTATAGTGGCACACATACACTTTTACTAATATGATATGTATATATAGGTGCTGATCCTGTTTCTTGTCAATGATCTAATTGTAGAAGAATTAGTCACTAATACGAAGAGCTAGTAATACTTATCTAGATAGAATTTAATAAATGAGCTAATAGCATAGGGAATAAATTAATAATTAAGATCGAATATTTATATCTATATGGATTAGAGATGGAGGATGTTATATGAATAAATAAAATAACTCACTCTAAACAGAGAAATAAAATAAGGAGGTATATAGAGTAGAGATGTGAATCAATGAGATTAAACACACTTATGATACCTATAATCGAGAAATATCCCGAGAGGAATAAATAATATAGTATAAAATGAAATAAAATAAATTTACAAAAAGATTTGCGCGCCTACTCATGGAATCTGTATTCCTCTATCCTCAGCCATAATTTCAGAACGGCTTGTGAGTCAATATCTGACAAAGAGCGTAAGGTACAATATATATATGGAGTTCTTAAAATAAGAGCTCACAAATTTTGCGTTAGTAAAT
>JABUQX010136670.1:10000-13367 GCA_015478945.1 Trachelipus rathkii
GCTTCGAAATCTAATATTTTCCTGGTTATTATTATCA
This sequence comes from Trachelipus rathkii, assembly GCA_015478945.1. Classification (NCBI taxonomy): domain Eukaryota; kingdom Metazoa; phylum Arthropoda; class Malacostraca; order Isopoda; family Trachelipodidae; genus Trachelipus; species Trachelipus rathkii. The sequence continues at coordinate 10,038 of JABUQX010136670.1, forward strand.
TTGTTGGTCTTCTTCATTCCACTCATGGTTCAGACTTCAGACAGATTCTTCATTTCAAGCTATATCGAGATCAAAGGGTGAGTAGAGAGAGAGAGAGAGAGAGAGAGAGAGAGAGAGAGAGAGTACATATATATTATATACATAAATATATATACATATATATATACATCTAGATGTGACTAATAATAATAATACATATATTATTACATATATATATATAATATTATTATTAATATATAATACATATATATTATTATTAATAATATATTATTATTACATATATATATATTATACATACACATATACATATATATAATATATACATATATTAGGGATAATAAAAATTATTAATATATAATAATAAATAAGATATATACATATACATATATAAAAATATATATAGATACATACATACAGAGAGAGAGAGAGAGAGAGAGAGAGAGAGAGAGAGAGAGAGAGAGAGAGAGAGAGAGAGAGAGAGAGAGAGAGAGAGAGAGAGAGAGAGAGAGAGAGAGAGAGAGAGAGAGAGAGAGAGAGAGAGAGAGAGAGAGAGAGAGAGAGAGAGAGAGAGAGAGAGAGAGAGAGAGAGAGAGAGAGAGAGAGAGAGAGAGAGAGAGAGATATTTACGGAATACATATAGAGAGACTTACCAAAATATTCTTGTAAAAAATTGTGAAAACTCGAAAACTTATTTCGATAATAAAACATATTAAGAAAAAAAATTAACATTTTAAAATTTACTGATTTTAAATAATTGCTTGAGGGAATGATTGTTTTGCTAAATGTTTTTGTATTAATATTACTGTAGTTTGTAACTCCAGGATTTTCCGTTATAATTGATATCGGTTTATTAATAATAAAAAAAATAAATTTTTTGTTAAATAAATATCAGTTTCCTTGGATTTATTTGCTACCCTGAAATTTTTATATATATATATATATATATATATATATATATATATAAATATATATATATATATCAGTTATATATATATATATATATATATATATATATATATATATATATATATATATATATATATATATATATATATATATATATATATATATATATATATATATATATCGGAAACAATGTCAAATTTAAAGGCCGACCTTCCCCGATGTACGACGTTTGAAAGTGCCACGACAAAGGAAGTTGGGAGTGTGTTCCAGACTTTACCAGTGGGATATATATATATATATATATATATATATATATAAGTTATATATATATATATATATATATATATATATATATATATATATATATATATATATATATATATATATATATATTTATATTATTTCTCTTTATATATATATATATATATATATATATATATATATGAGCACTGGCCCACCGACAATTTTTGGACAAATAACTAACAACTGTTAAAAGAAAATATTGCTAACCACCAGTTTAGAAATTCTTTCGGAAGAACTCTTTTGTGCATCATCGATAATATTCTTATGTAAACTTCAGGCAACCCAAACATTTTGTATAATGAGGTCTTCTTGTCCATTCTTGTTGGTCTTTCATACCATTTCAACCTCATTATAATGGTAAATGGTTACCAGGATATGGTGCTTCATTTTTCTGTTACTTCCTTTTGCAATTCAACATACACGAGAACTCTGTTCAACATTTTGAATCAATAACTAATCTAATGCCCTAGTTATTTGTCTGTCCATTTTCCTTCTTTCTTACCTACCTTTCGGTATTTCTGTACTACCCCGTATACGAGAACGATATTTTTTCTATGTTTTTCACTCCACAATCCAGACACTACTGCTATCAACTTCTGTCACTAGTGGATATTATTAAAAACTCGTAGAATTTAAGGCGGAAGAATAGAGAATTAAGGGGATTACAACATAGTGGAAGAATTCGGGGGATGAAGGGGGACGGAGCTAGGCTTAGTCCATCCAGACCCACGGGAACTCCTCATGCAAGCTGTAAACCACACCTGGCACCTGATATTGTTGCGATTTACCTAAGTTTTCAAATTTCAATTAAACTTTATTTTTTTTAAATTGTCACTTGGCAACTCTGTAGGTGAAATGTTATTGGTTAATTGAAATCCCAGAACATCTTTCTAAATGCGCGAACTAAACTACTACTTTTTTTTTAATTTATTTTAATAATTATTTTTAACTCTTTTTTTTTGCGTCATATCGGGACAAAAATTAAATTTCGTATTCTCATAAGTTTTTACTAGTATTTACCAATATAACTAATATTTCAACTAGTCATCTTCTCTCTCTCTCTCTCTCTCTCTCTCTCTCTCTCTCTCTCTCTCTCTCTCTCTCTCTCTCTAAAAAAAAATATCTTCTCTCTCTTCTCTTCTCTTCTCTAAAAGGATAAAATGGAATATATATATATATATATATATATATATATATATATAGTAATATATATATATATACTATATATATATATATATATATATATATATATATATATATATAGGTATATATAATTTCCACGTGTTTTTGGGTGAAATTTAATGAAATGTCTTTTCTTTTAATCTTTATTTCTCGTACTCCCAGACTAGGAACCTAAAGTATACAAAAATAATAATTATACTGATAAAAATTTTAAAAACAAAATATTTATGTAGAAAATTGCTGATAATGGAAATACTAATATAAAAAATAAATTCTGAGAATAATATTAATACAAAAATGGTAATACACACACACACACACACACACACACACACACAATAATAATAATAATAATAATAATAATAATAAAAGTAATAATGAACCAAAAAGGGTAAACAAATAAATAATAAAAATTATAAGAAATTATGTATAATAAGAATGCACACCTACACCTACATATTCACACACACACACACACACACACACACACACACACACACACACACACACACACACACACACACACACACACACACACACACACACACACACACACACACACACACACACACACGAACACACACACGCGAACAAACACACACACATGCACCTACACACACACAAGCACACCCACACACACACACACACACACACACACACACACACACACACACACACACACACACACACACACACACACACACACACACACACACACACACACACACACACACACACACACACACATACACACACACACACACACACACACACACACACACACACACACACACACACACACACACTCACACACACACACACACACACACACACACACACACACACATACAAGTCACAGATACACAATACTGAAGCGGCGCACGAAAACGCGAAGTGTTTCACGATAAATGCGGAAACGGTTAAACACTCCAAATTTTC
>JABUQX010136671.1:0-17943 GCA_015478945.1 Trachelipus rathkii
GACTCTTACTTCCGGATAACAATGGGTTATAATCATAAATGAAACTAAGAATAGCAAGGTATTAGAGTTCACCATCATAGCTGTTGAATGGACCAGAGCGAACGAGAGTACAAGTAGCAGGGTTCGGAAAGCATAAAACCTTTACCAACGTCCATTCTAGATTGAATACCTGTCACTAATGAATATAGAAAGGTGTTTGCGTTGACTGTAGAATATTAGTGGTAATCAAGGGTGTATCTGTTAACTCGTTAGAGTCAATAGATTTCAAGTAAGAAATCGACAACTGAGAAACGAGGAATGCGAGTGCGTAGTTGGGTTAGGGAGGGCTAGGGTTGTTTAAGTGGAGTACTGATTTTATTGATTGGTAAGGGGTATTGAGAAAACGAGGTGGTGAAATTAATATATACGTGATGAGACTTATAGTTTACTTTAGCAGGTATTTAAGTAGATTGGGATTAGTGAAATGAACATTTAGTTAATGTATTAGTGGGAAGTTTTGTTAGGGGTAAATGATTGGTTAAGATAGGGTAAGGCGCCAGGGTATATATTTTGCTATAGATTCAGCGTCATTGTGTGATTAGTTAGCTTGGTGGTTATGTAATACAGGGATGTCTTAGCGGTTCAATTAGCATATATCTGTATAACGGCTAGTTATAATACAAGAAATATTTTTTTATTGGTACTATGTTATATGTTGTGGTGGATGATTGCAGTTGTCTAACGAGAATCAGATAATGACCCTCTATCTGGAAACTGTATGGGTTGTTCATCTACGGTATTGACGCCACCTCATTATTCTTTGTTTACATGATTCTTCTGTATTGGGTTGAAGGGAAAGAATCTTACCATTACCTATAAAGAGGTTGTACTTACATTACGGAGATTTTGGCGCCAGTAAGACATTTTTCGTTGTGGCTGGATAGTGATGTATCTGCTCTCGTTCTGCGCTCCTACGCCGGTCCTCTTACCGAGGGATCTTTGTAATTAGGGCCGCCAAGCGAGACGATGTGCAGATTTATCATTTTTTTCGAGACACGAATGGTTTGGCTGGCGTAAGGCAACTAATTTGAGCCTGTAGCTGTCCTAAATTTGGAGGTGCGGAGTGAATCATTACCATATTCAGAATCATATCAAGTTGAACGAAGGGTTCTCAAAAGATTATCGAACTAGACTCCGCACAGCATTTGGTAAATGACCTTGATTGTATGCTGTCATCTTCTGTGACATTTGTACTCTTGATGAATTATTACTGCGTGGGGTGACAGCTCCGATGCCCAGTTTAATAGAAAATTTAGGAACTTGGTTGTGCATTTTTCACTGAGCCATTTATTCTGAGTAATGTCTAAATGTATTGACATGTGCAACTATTGGTGAATACCCAAGTTGATCTGTTAGGTCTTATTTTCCATCTGTGTACGTGTATTATGGTTTCGGCCTGTTCGAACCTATCTGCCAAAAGTTTTATTTAGGGATCCGGTCTTTGTTCGGATTATGCTAGAAAACAACGAATTGCTTAAAGTCTCATCTATCAAAGATCGTTGCCCCACTAACTACACGGAAACTACTTAGATTGGCAAATACGCTTGGCTGTAATATATCAGAATATTTACACCGAACATGTGGAATTTCCACGTGCTAAGGCGCAGTATACAGAAATGGCCTTAGATCGAAGGCATATCGACCAGGATATACGGTAAAACTTCTTTCTTGGCGGCGCGAGGTGAGTGCTGCTGAACAGAGAAACTGAGTGCGGACAGAGAGATGGTTTAGCTGCAGTGCAGTTGTATTTATGCTTATTCATCAATGTCGGATGGTGTTGAATCTCTGAGAAACATATATGAGACGTGCTCAACATTTCATACAGAAGATTCAATATCAATCTTCAGGAGTTATTTTTAAATATTAAAAACTTACAATTCTATGATATGAATGTATTTTTTATTTTGAGGATGGTTTAATTACATTCTGTTTTTTATGGGAAATTATATGTTATACACCTGAAACCTTGTTTTACTGTCCCCTTAAATGTTTATGCGCTTTGTCAATGTTTATTGTAAATATAAAAATTTATATATTATTATATACTATATATATATATATTATATATAGTATATATAATGAATCATTTCATATATAATATTATATATATATATAGTAAATATTTATATATATATATATATATATTACTTATATATACGCCTCACCCGTCGGTTCGCGCCGGCTCCAGAGGCGGAGCTGCGGTTGCCGCGCACACCAGGCTCATCGCGCGGAGGGCGCCGCCTGCGGGCGCGCCGAGCCTGCGTCAGTATACGCGCCGGCGATTGCAACTGGCTGCGCGCGCCTGGCGGCGCGCCAAATCGCATCGAGATTCAGGAAGCCTGATGACGCTACCATTCTTGCTTACTGAGGTGAAGTCTCAAAAACACCTTCAATTGAAACTCTTTCGACCTAATAATACCAGCATATATAATATTTAACAAAATATTATAATTATTATTACATTATTTATATATAACCAGCACCTGCATTCGCACCGAGGAGCCGGAGTTTATATCCGAGGTTTGCAAATCTTTGTCAACTCTAACTTTAAGCCTCCTATAGTCAAGAATTTCCTTCACCATTCTTTCTTGCTTTATTCAATCGTTGTAATACTTTCTTTTTTACCTTCCTCTACTTTATGTATTTTTTGCACTCCTGGTTGCATGTTAATTTTTTTCGAGAAGGTCGAGTACCGGCCAAAATGGGGATCCTAGACACCCTTAAACACGGATTATAAGCCAATTGTCTAATTATTATCGAAGCTCTACGACCATCGATTTAACCTTTTATACAGGACACTAACATTGTTTGATATATCGAATGAGTATTATTAAGTCGGCACTGCAAGTGGCTCCAGCCACTCGTTATGTCTTGTAGGTATGCGTCAACTGCCTCAGGATTCTCACATTACCACCAGTATTTCTAGAATTCAACTCAGAATTTATTCACCTCTGGGACGCGAGTATTCAAACACAATATACGAGGGACACTTCGAAAGGGTTTGGTATAAAGCGCAGAGGGTTGGGGTCCCGCCTTCAGGGACCCACGGGGACGTTAACATGCATCCATTGAGACTAGGGCTATCTCACACAACTTCTAACTAACCCTCAAAATTGTACCCGATACGATAACTCTAACCCCATTAGATATCATAATTCGAACTCAAGATTATTGCCAGAATGGCGACAGAAGCAAGCCTTTCGGTGGAATAGATAACAAAAATAATGAATAATTCAATAAATATAATAATAAATAATATAAATAAAATAATAATAATAATAATAATTATAGATATAATATATAATAATATATATATATAATAATACAATAATATAATAATAATAAATAATAATAATAATTACATAGCAAGACTGATCGAACACTAAACAGATGTTCCTGAACCAAAACCGATACCCTGGAACCGGAGCCAGAGTCTCGTGTAGCACGTTTGTTAAGCCGGTGAGTCGGAGTCCCGGGAGCCGGGATGTCGAGCTATGAGCAGGCGCAACTAAAGGGTTTTAAAAGACAACTCAGAAAGTGATCGCCCTCTCACGGGGATTCACTTCTTCGAATGGTAATTAAATAATACAGGAATAATATAATTTTAAAATAGAGTATAATAATAATAAAAAATAATAAATCAAATATTAGATAATAATATTAACATAATATATAATTAAATGAAATAAATAAATAATAATATGTGTAAGAGGGTATGTAGTATGTGTGTGTGCGCGCTTTTTTTTTAAGCGCTCTCGCGCTCTGAAGTAATCTCGTCTGCGAGCGAGATTACGTTCCATACGCTCGAACCTAAACTTCGTTAGAGCTTAACTCAATCTCGAGGTTTGTTGAAACCAAAAGGGATATAAAACGAGGGGCGTAGCGGGATACGACTCTTCTGCGGGGGTGACCCCCTCTATAATACATCCTAACAATTAGATTCTTTGAAATTTACACGGATATCATGCTTATCCCATACAGAAGATTTATATTCCAAGTTTCAGACCGAGATAGCTCTATTAACATTCGCCTGAGCGAAAAGGGTGGTCGGCCGGTCCAAACGTACATCACTAATCTATACCTATATATAGGATATATATTTCGGGTCAATACTAATATATCATAACTAATATTATATACCCTAGTGTATATATGTTATTAAATATATACTATATTATCATAAATATATATTTATATATAATATATATATATAGAATATAGGTATATATTATATTATTATATAATAATATTTAATTAATTATATAATAATAATTAATATATATATATATTATATCTTCCAGAACACCTATATAAATTTAGATCCTTTGTAAAATTTACACTCTTTACCGGTTGTTTAACTGATAACTGTCTAAAGTTGCTTTCTAACTACGGTTTGTGATTATTATAAATCCACACCAGAGTGTTAATAAATTAACATTGAGATCAAAACTTGCTCTTCCACTTTGCTAACCAATAAATTGTTTATTATATTAAACTTAGCCATATTAGGACAACATTTATTATAAAAAAAAGATAACAGATGTTAAAACTTTTTGTTACCTTTTAGTTTCCAAAATTGCTAAGTTATGCAGATTCAAGCGCGCGAGAGTGTTAAATCAATCTTCACACATTAATTTTCAACTTGTATAAGTTTCTGTATAACGTTATGAGCAATTTATATATTTGAAAAAGGTATATTTATATTTCTTTATTTAGGTTCATAAAACTTTACTCTCATTTTGGGATTCGAAAAATAATCAAAAGGTTTATTTACTCTTCTATATAAGAATTCACTGTAGCAGATTTAGTTTTTATATTTAAATTGATTAAGGTAATTTTCTTCTGATTAATATTTAATTCAACATAAGCACTAGTTATATTACTGTAATTAAGTAGTTATTAGTAATAGTTATAGTTAATTTTTCTACAGCATTAATAATATGCGAGTATTGCAAAATGCAGTGTTGAAATCGATTACGCAAGGTGTCGACTAGAGTCGAATTTATTGTACTATATTTCATAAAAAAAATATACATTTGTTTTTATACAATTTTTATAATTGTAATACTATTGGAGTTCTATCTTAGGCTGCCTTTTTGTGTAGTGGGAACTTTGAATTAAGTGTTTTTAGTATTAACAATATATGGTTAATTTTGTTTTTTTTAGGGATTTAGATCAACTCTTTGAACTTGTCGAACTTAAGTTTTTTCCGTCTCAGCACTACTTTAGTGTTAATAGTAAAGGTAAAGTTGCGATGCTCAGACGAACACTTTCTCCTTTTATAATAGCCTCGCTTGTTGTTTTTAGCGAACGCATTCCGTCCCCATTTTCGATTATATATTTGGGACGAAATCTGTCATCACGAAAGACCTTCACCTGATTCATATTTTCTATTATGTCACGCCTCAGAAGCTAAAAATCTTATAAAATTGCACGAGCGTTACTTCTCAGAGCGGAGCTCTGAGCGCTTTGCCCATCTGTAGGACTTTGAATGCTCTTACCAACAGAAAGTCACAATAGATAAATATTAGGGAGCTGCGCATTCTTTTTGTTAATATTTAATAGCCTGGATGACTATGATCGGAACCATTTTAAGAAAGATTTCAACTCTCCGCCATGTTCTTTCCGTAGGAGAATGTGGGCTTGTTTATGTGTTATTTGGCCACTGAAGCACACTGTTTTAGGAACCCCTGTGAATAAGCGATATCGCATTCTCTTCTTGTCCAGGTTTTGAGCAGCCATGGTTTTTAGAAAATGAAAGGGCATTATTTATGCAGTTTAAAATAATTTGGTGCCAGAGTGTCGTTTGCTGACTGATTTAAAATTGTTACAATCTAAGTTTTGGTTTTGTTTTTTAAACCCAAACAAAGCTTTTAGGTGAGGTCTTAATGTTTTCACCATCAAGGTTAAGCCGAACTATTTTGCCATATTGCTTAGACGGTTTCACAGTTGAGAAGTTTTGTTTCCAATAAGCTTCTGGAAGCCCTACGGAGTTGTCATAAGAGATTTACTTTTATTGGTAGAACTTTTTGACAATTGCTGTTCGTGATTCTCTCGAGAATTAACTCACGTCTCTCTTTTGTCATTGAAAGCACAACTCATTACGAGGTATTTATCCTTTTCTTTTGGTTTACGTCAGTTCTTGGAGTAAAAAGGATAGGTAGATCTACATATGTAGTCATTAACTGTAGGAATTGTAAGGTATGGATTTTGAACTTTAAATCTTTTTTCTTTATTCTTCTCGTCAAAATCTTTTTTTCTTGTTGCTTTGAGACTGAGACTAACTCGATTATATGTGGATGGACCAGTGTGGTTGAGGTTCAAACGATTATGTTAATTACATTTTGATTTTTTTTTGTGTTTTGTTGTTTTTTAAACAAGTATCACAATTATAAAGGAGGGCGTCTACAAAGAATGAAGAAAACGATCTGTGAATGACAGGCGTTTAAAACCTCTTGTTTTTTTTTTACTTTAAAAATCGATATAAATTAATATCGATATGAATCGATACAATGCTATTACAAATATCCCGAAAACCCTGGAATATCAGTTGATATTATCCAACGTCGCTAAAATCAGTGAAAATTCGCTTGGAGGTGACTTCCTTCTTTCCTGCCACCTCTGTTCTGTGGAAATTTCTTCGTTCTCATCTCTCTGTGTTATCCTTGCTGAATTCTTTAATTTCTCTCTCACTTTTAAAGGCTCACTCGTATGCTGTTGTAGCTCATCCTGGCGTAACTTTGCGTTATGTTGATGAATAACCCCCTCCTTGAGATAGGGCATCCTCCGTGAGTGGTGTGACAACTGTACAATATATGATATATGATATAAATATATATATCATATATATTTATACCTAGCGTAGGTATATCATATATCAGAACTATATATAATAATATAGTAAATATATAATATATATATATGTATATTCTATATATATATTTATGGGTTATATGTTAATTAATGGCACTATATTATATACTATAGTTATAGTCATTTGTAAATGTTATATAACTTGAATAGAAATATAGTAGTATAATATAGTTAATATAGTTTATATATATAGTATAAGGTGGACTTTATTAATTTCATTAAAGCTGATGATGAGTTAAAAAAGATAAAAATAGAACTAATTATGGAGGGTATAAGTTACAAAGTTTAATTGCATGAGGGTAGGAGGGGAGCTTCTCACAAACAATATATCATTTTCCCAAAAGCATATCTCACAATATATTACAAAATAGAGCAGCACACATATGTTTGATTTGATATTTATATCCCTAGATAATTTCAAATTTGCTGCATTCTCTAGAAAACACTTGATGTTAATAGTGAATTAGGTGTTGAAAAATTTGTGTTTGCCTTTATATATATACGATATAAATTACTTTTATTATTATTAAATATATATAATTTATTCAATTACTAAACTATAATTGAGTATATATTTTAGATATAAATTTTATTATATAAATTATATATTAAACAGTTAAATAATTATTATTAAGGTTATTGAAGATTCATTATATTTATATATATTATTCGTTATTTTACGTTATATCTGTAATTATTTAAATTTATTAGTAAAAATATAATTTATATAATATATATCGTTCAAGCTGGGTATATAGGGCCATAGAGGCTTATGAATTTACCATCGAGCCTCTTTTAAATAAATTGAACGCATTGGGTACATTAAAGCTTGGGATGCTACCGATGCGGACAAGCACTTGAAGATATAGTGCTAAATCAAAGGAAGTTGGAAAAATAGACAAATGATGTGTTCTCAGAATTTTAACCAGTGGAGAGCATATGTAAGACTAAGTATACGCAGTAAGATCCTGGGTTCAGTAGAGTTGGAACGGAGATGGATGAGAACTTTTCAGAAGATCAAGAATTGGCAGGAACTCTCCTACAAAGAGGAGGTAGCATTGATTGGAAATAAGCGCAAAATGGAGAATATTATAGTATTTTGTAATAACAAATAGAAGTAAGGAGAGTTGATAGATGTGATACAACTTGATATTGACGGCTAGGAAGATTGCGCGAGAGAGACTCCAGTGAGTGTAGGAGAGTTACGAGTCGATGTGCCTAAAAACTAAACACTTTATCAAGGAATATAGCAAATATGTGGAGAGATACCACGACAGATATGTTAATTGTCTGCTGTCATACTTACAAGTGCGAAACAACGCCAATTAGTAAGAGAAGAATTCCAGTGAGCCCACTTTTCAGGGGGTGCTGAGCCCCCAAAAGTGGCAAATTATTAATGCAGTGGTTACGTGAAAAATGAGCTAACTGAAATTGATGTCATGGAGATATTATCACTTATTAATTCTGTATATATTTAATGAACGATTTTAACATACCTGGTAGGGTCATTCCTGCGTTCCATATATCGTATCTGTCTGAAATTTGGTATACATACTTATGGTATGAGCTGTCACCTCGTCGTAGACGAGGTGACATGCGGCTGCATCCACCATTTTATAAATATTTGTTAAACAAAAATAAAAACTACAGGAGAGTCTTAAGTATAAGCAAATAGAAAATGAGAAATAAATTATTAACATTGTTTGAGGATTTAAAAAAGAATTAATTTGGTCATTAACAAAAGCAAATATAAAATATAAAAAATCTGTTTCTCTTTGAGCTTTTTGAAGAAAATGCGCACAAAAATACAAAACATGTCTCGAATGTTTCAAAGTTTTAGAAAACCTAGGCAATATTGACATATGAATGTATATTGGAAAAAAAAATTGAAAAGGAAAATGGAATAAAAAATGAAACTAATAATGATTAAGATGGAAATATACTTATTAAGTAATAAAAAACCAATCGGAGTTTCTACTACTACTACTACTATCACTATTACTACTACAACTAACTACTACTTCTACTACTAACTACTACTACTATTACTAACTTATACTATTCTCTCAATCTCCAATCTGACTCCGCTCTGGAGTCGGTCGACTGCATCTCCAGAATCGACATTCTCCTTCACTGCTATATATATATATATATATAATATTATAATATAATATATATATAATATAATATAATTTATAATATTATAATTATTAATATTAATACATTTATATATTTATATATAATTATTCTATATAATTATAATTATTTATTTTTAGTATATATATTAAGTATATTATGTATTAATTTTATAGTGGCGACTTCTAGTTTAACAATTTTACTACTCGTGCTCTCTCTCTCTCTCTTCTCTCTCTATAATATATTAATATATATATATATATATTATATATATATAAATATAATAGTATATATATAATATATATATATATTATTATATTATATAATACGTATCATAGTATATATATATTATATTTATATATATATAATATTAGATTTTGTTATTTATTATAGTATTATATATATATCTATATAATATTATTAACGTATTATTATATATAATATATATACGTATATTATTATATATATTACTAATTTATATTATTTATATTATATATGTTAATTCTATTAATTTCTAATATAACTTGTTATTTATTTATATTCTTATTATATATTATATTAATATATCTAATAATTAGAGAGAGATATACTATATTATATATATAGTAGCTTTATCTCTGGGCATAGGGTCAAACTATGAGGGTCCTATTAAATCATTTTTCATATGTTAAATGTTTTCTATTTAGACTTTTCACACGCTTATTTTTATAGAAATTATTATTTATATTATAAATTCCACAGAATCACCATACTCCGCCTTTTCCTTTGGACACGGATTAGTCCTATTTTTGATTTTTCTAAGAAAGCATTAATTTGAAAGTTATGGCTCTTCTTCCCTTTTTCGTTTCAATTTTGCCTAATCCTTTTATATTTATTTAGGGGTAATCAATTTCATTTATTGAGACACCAATTCGGCAAAAAATAATGAAAATATTTATCCGAACATTGTGGACTTTACAAAATTTAAAGATCGTTTGTTTCTATAATGTCAACATCGTGCTGAAGACACTGGAAAGTAGACACGAAGAAGCAGGATGATCGCCTCTGAATATATATAATAACCATTATTACTGTATATATTATATAATTATACTAACTATATTATATACTATATATAATATATAATATATAAATATATATATATATAGTATATAGTATATTCTATATAGTATATATAAATACTATTCATATATAGATTTATATATATATATAAAATATAACAATATATTAATATATTGTATATAATTTATATGTTGATAGTTATATAAAAATAAGCTTACAAAATGTGTTGTTCTAAAGGGAATAGGACTTGTTATGAAGCTGAGTAAATGCAGAAGCTCATAGCCGGTGTGGAAGGGGGCAACCTATAAACTGGGGGATGCTTAAAGGCCTGCTGAACTGCTTTACTTTAAATATTACATGCTAGAATATTAATGGTCAATAACAAAAAACATGTGTTATTAAAAATTTAAGGACTTTTTAGTAAATACAAAAGTTTTAACGTAAATCTTTAATAATGAAAATGGGTAATTCTATATGAAAATGAAAGGATTGTTTCAGATTTAAAGTAAAAATGTCGAGAGGGCCCTAACACACGTAATACGAAATGGGTTGGAATTAATGAAACTAATATAGGTAAATAATATATACCTAGTGGTCCTGAACAAATAAGTATCTTATTGCAAAATATTATAAAATTTGTAAGGTATAACGTTTAATACTATAGTGACTGATATTTCTATGTAAGCGACACACGTTTTAACATATCACAAAATTGTAATAGGAAAAGGCTTTCTCTTGCCTGTGTGAGTTACTTATTCATTCACTTCGCTTTTTCATTCTCTCACAAGAAAATCAAGAGGAATACAAAGAAATTTGGCAATGTCTGCAAAGGGAGGTAAAAACTTTTGCAGGATAAGTCGCGATCTGCAGAATCGACTCTAAAGAAGGTTTCAAGAAAGCAAATATCTCAAAAGGGAAGTAAACACAGACCAAGTTCAAGACCGTTCTTGAATACGCGAAGAGAGAGAAGAGAGAAGAGTAGAAGAGAGAGAGAGAGAGGTAGAGAGGAAAAGAGAGACGAGACAGCGAGCGGAAAGGAGAGGGAGATATAGTAGAGGAAAGCTGTGGTGAGAAGGAGACGAGGTGAGAGGAACAGGCTGTGATAGGGAAGGGAGTTATTGAGGTAGCGCAGGATTGAGAGAGAAGCTAGGCACAATGTCGGTGGCGTTTAGATCTCGTAGAGAAGCGGAAAACCAAGAATCACAGAAGGGTGAAACAGCTCAATGGAATCCGGGAACAACGGCCGGATGAGAGAGCGAGAGAGAGAGAGAGCACGAAGGTACTTTCAATCAAAAGTACATCATATGTTTCTACTTGGTTGAACTAAATCATCTTATATTTTTGGATTTTTAAATTCTAATAGTAATCTTGTATTACTAAATATTAAAGAGATAATACAGAAACCTTGAGTTTCTATTCCAAAATTACATTTCATCAATTATTAATGAAACAAGTTTGAAACTTTTTGAGTTTCTACCCGTAGAACATTTGATTCTACGGCTTTAAACGTTTCATCCTTCATAAGAGATTTTTTTTCTTTTTACAGTTACAACACCTACCCGCCTCAACGCCAACTGCTTACGCGTTGTTGCATTGGTGTAGCGGGATTGATGAACCAAAAACTTTAAAAAACTTATGCTACAGACTTATAAATGTGCGATTGTGGCTAAGTACAGAAGAGGCCACGCGACGAAGTCCCATTATCAAACAACAGCCTTCCACTAATTAATATAACATATATTATATAGTATATAATATATATTACGCTATACTAATACTGATATAAACTCATATGTACTATATATGTCGTACGAATCGAGTATATATAGTATATTACTATACTGATATATATATAGTATACAGATATATTAATTTATTCGGGCAGCCAAGTCTGTTGTTGGTCCTGTTAAGATGGCTTTAGTTTCTATAGTCTATCTGTAGGGTGTGTTCTATTCGGTATTGTGTGTGTTGTTGTGTGTGTGTGTGTGTGGTGTTGTATAATAAATTGGTACCTGGAAATAGACATGGATGTGAATGTTCTAACATCAGCGAAATAAAGCACCACCACCAAACAACATAAAATACACCGAAATGTCCAATTTTTTGAACATCTATTATACTAGTTATAGTATATATATAGCTTACCGTATAGGTAGTAATAATAATAGTATATATAATAGTAATTATAAATATGATTAAATATATATATATTATAAGGTATATATATATGCTATATATATATATATATATATAGCGAATATATATATATATCAGGGGCCGTATACATAGAGTAGGTAGGGTTAGGTAGCTCCCTACCCAATATTTTTTTAGTCTTTTATTTAATAAAATATATTTTAAATGGTAAAGTAAAAATATTAGCATTATTAGAATTTTTATTTGAAAGTGAAAAAAAGAACGATTTATAAAATAATTTTAAAGAAAATCAAACTACTTTAGTAATAACAATTATAAAATAATTAATTATTATTTGGAAATTTTCCTTCCTACCTCATGTTCCTTAAGAGTAAACTTGGATAAAGCGGTGGGCCGTACGGGGTGGACTTTCGATATTTCTATAAAATTATATAGGGGAAAGCAAAGAGTCATACCCTTGCTGTTGAGCGAAAAAAATAAGCAAATTCGGCGAGATACGAAAACTACCACCTCTCGCTCAACCCAATGTGCAAAAATCGTAAGAAATAATTTTGAAAAAGAAAGATTTTGAATCTCTCTCTCTCTCTCGCTCTCTCTCTCTCTCTCTCTCTCTCTCTATCTCTTCTCTCCTGCTCTCTGCTCCTCTCGTCTCGTCTCGTCTCGTCTCTCTCTCTCTCTCTCCTAATCTATCTATATATCATCAGTCTATCTATCTTATCTATCTATTTATACGGTAGTGGAGTATATGAACTAGTCTATGCTATCTAATCATAAGTCAAGTTGTATGATGATTTTAGTACTGTAATGGTGGCAAGAGTGAAATAAATGTTTAATATATTTGCTGCTGTTCAGTTTTGGAATAGAGGCGGTGAAGGTGTTGTGCTTTATTGAATTTCAATTATATGTAACATTTGTTGTTGTAAATTAATTTTAAAGTTTTTTTGTGTTGTAGTTACCTTTAAATTATAATGGAAAATAATTAACTTTGAAAAAATTCGGTGTGGCGGCCTGGGGATGTCAGGCGTTTGAGTCAATCTCTTATGGCATACTAATAAGCACATATCAATTACATACATAGCTTATTCGAAAAGGCACGTGAAAAATTAAATTTTTATCCTTCTCTCTTAAAATAAGAACGTATTGCAGTTAAAGAGTTTTCGTTATAATAAAATATATACTATCAATTCAGGAACTGCTTTGATTATATACTATGTATATAATATATATATATATATAGTTATAGTTAAGTATCATATAATATATATTGAGTATATAGGAATTAAGTAGGTAAGCTTATACCTATAATACTACTTAGAGTACTTGGCGGCCTACCAAGATGATATAATCTTCAAAGGTACGCCACTGAATATTATATATAGAAAAAATATAATTAGAGAAATATTGAAATGTTGCTTTATCTTGGAGAACTGTGTGGATACTTGTAGGATAATAAAACTTAGTTTATACCGTATATATAATAATAATATCTAATTAGCAATATATTATATAAATAAAAGAATTATAGATTATTTTTAGGGAGAATTTAAAGTAGAAGGGGTAGGATAATCTATTAGGATAATTTAATACAGGAAACTATTGCCTATTGGAGAATTAATATTATTAATATACATATTAGTATTCGTAATTTATTATATATTTTATATTTAAGAAATATATATTTAAGGAGTATAATTGATATTACGTGGGTCCTCATATGCTGTTTTGGGATAATCCATGGCATGGGGACAAATCGAGCGTGGGGAGTGAAGTTGGACTTTATAGTGTCAGACAGTATGTTGTCCGAGTTGCCTGAGGGTCGTTATAAGGCTCACGCTCTAAACTGCGGAGGGTAATCAGGTCGTAGTGCCTGGGAAATGTACCCTCTGTACCACATCTTAAAACTTTGCATTATAAATACCTTTAAACCAGAAAAACAACTTAGAGGGGGTTCAACGGAGATCGACCACTTTTTAAGAGGGTTATCACCCACACACACACACTTACGCTCGCCCATAGACACACCATCTACGACGAGGTGACATCACCCACAATAAAATTAGCATGTGGTACGAGAGGGAAACAAATCTCATCTATAACCCCTTAACAAAGTATTTTATAATAAACTTTAAGGGGGGCGCTGCTATCACTCGAGTTTTGGAGGAACCTCGCAGCCAGCATTGCCTGAGTACGAACTTTCTACTGGACGAGGTGACACCCAATACGTATTTGTATACCAAATTTCAAGAACAGATACGATACATAGATACGGCAATAATTGATAATATTGACGGGCGCGATTTGATTGAGTGCGCTTATTCTTTTATTCCACTATAAGGGTAATGAATGTATATGCTTAATAAAATTTGACACCCATACGTATTTGTATACCAAATTTCAGACAGATACGATACATAGAACGCAAAATGAAATATTGACCCATTGATGAGTCATCTTATAAAATATATAGAATATGCATATAGAATATCTCCTAGAATTATTTCAGCAGCTTATTTTCAGTCTAACCACTGCCATATCCATTTTTGAGGCTCATCACCCCCTAAAGGGGGCCCACTGGAATGTACCCTCGCCTACGACGAGGTTACCTCATAAGAAGGGGGTATACCAAATTTGAGGGGGATATGATGTCTCTAAGACTCCCTAATTGGGGGTGTCCGAGGACTTTATGGACCGACCTGTTCGACGAAGTGGCTCTCCTACTACTAACGCCCCTTTCTAACAGCATATGCTTTCCTATCTCTAAATTATTATTATTTATTATTATTATTATTATTATTATTATTATTATTATTATTATTATTATTATTATTATTAATTTATTTATTTATTGATTTATTGATTTATTTTTTTATATTTATTTACTCATTTCTTTACTTATTTATTTACTTACTTATTTATTTATTTTATTGTAGAGTTGGAGAAGAATTTTATTGCACTGAGAATTTACGATTACTTTCTTTATTTCAAAGTTGGAAAAAGTTTTTATTTACAGAACTTATTTCTTTTTTTATTAATAGCCTAACTTTTTAGAATTTTATTATTATTATTATTATTATTATTATTATTATTATTATTATTATTATTATTATTATTATTATTATTATTATTATTATTATTATTATTATTATTATTTTTATTTTTATTTTTGTTTTTGTTTTTGTTTTTGTTTTTGTTTTTATTTTTATTTTTATTTTTATTTTTATTTTTATTATTATTATTATTATTATTATTATTATTATTATTATTATTATTGCATACAAGTGGTAAAATTCTTGAAAGAATAGTTCGGCAACAACTTATTAATTACTTGCATGAAAATGAGCTTCTCTCACAAAATCAGTTTGGCTTTACCAAAAACCGCAACAAAGAAGATACTCTTATCTTCCTTATTGTATTGAAAAGTTATACAAAACACTAAACGAAAAACAAACATTTTTACTATTACTATTAAATTTCTCGAAAGCATTCGATGTAATTCCACACAACCTACTCTTAATCAAATTAGAAAGACTTGGTATCACTAATGTATAAAATGTATTGTAATGGGGTGAAGTTCACACATCAAATAACAGTGGGGGATCGAAGTAACCTCTTTATATACTTTTAAGAACTCTTTCCTTTGAAGGGGAAACATTTGAGTTGCACAATACATTGTTAATTTGACTCATGTCTCTTCTCTGCCCAAACAGCAGTAAATACTGAGTGTTTAAAGAAACACTTCGCATATGCTTGCTTTGATGAAAAATATTCTGTTATGAAAAACACCGAGATATTTAGATGGTGAGAATAAACTGTGAACGCTTCTGCTATTTCCAAATTCAATTTGTGCATTAAATCATCTAATACAATAATTTTGTGGCCTTGTATATTGTCCAACGATCTAATATCGTATATGCCTTCATGAAATTGAATCACATCTTTATATTCTTTAAATTTTTCCTGATAAACATTATAACACCATATTATTTTTACAGGGGCTTGCTCAAAAATCTCCATTTCCTTTAAAATATTTAATAATAGAAAGGTTTTACCACAGCCTGTCGGCCCAGCTACAAGACATGTAGCCGGACTTCGGAACGTAAATTTCTCCACATCCATACTCGTCAAGTGAATAATGAATAATGAGATTAATTAAAGCTGTAAAGCAGTAAAGTATATGTTTTTAATAAAATTTCGTACAATTTTATTAAAATAAAATGTTTATATAACAGACACTGCGTGTGTTTTTCTTACATTACAATTTTTAAATAAAAATAAAAAAATAATAATAATAATAATAAAATAATAATAATAAAATAATAATAAAATAATAATAATAAATAATAATAAATAAAAATATTAAAACAAAATAAAAAATATAAAAGAAAACATAATGTTAATAAATATATGAGTTAAAGCAGTAAAGCATATGAGTTAAAGCAGTAAAACAGTAAAACAAAAGCATACTAATCCCTTTGTTGCTAGGTAACACCTCTATTGATTTACTGATTTACTGCTTTAAGGTATGTAATGTTAATAAATATATGAGTTAAAGCAGTAAAGCATATGAGTTAAAGCAGTAAAGCAGTAAAGCAGTAAAACAAAAGCATACTAATCCCTTTGTTGCTAGGTAACACCTCTATTGATTTACTGATTTACTGTTTTAAGGTATGTAATGTTAATAAAACATGAGTTAAAGCAGTAAAGCAGTAAAACAAAAGCATACTAATCCCTTTGGTGCTAGGTAACACCTCTATTGATTTACTGATTTACTGCTTTAAGGTATGTAAAATAGTTAGTAAATATGAGTTAAAGCAGTAAAGCAAATGAGTTAAAGCAGTAAAACAGTAAAACAAAAGCCTACTTTGTTGCTAGGTAACACCTCTATTGATTTACTGATTTACTGCTTTAAGGTATGTAAAGTATATGTTTTTAATAAAATTTCGTACAATTGTAGTAAAAATGAATGATTCATAGTATATTTGAAAAGAAATTCTTTGAATAGTTTACATTGATATCATATTTTTCGTTCGCGCGGTAATATTGCGTCTGCGGACGCACGCGGCTGCGGTTACGCGGAAATATTGCGCCTGCGGGCGCACGAGGCGGTTTCGCGGCGGGGCTCACCTGCGGACGCGGACTCGGAAACGTTTGCGTTCACTGTCCCAAATGTGTAACTCTTTAGATATATATTCTGTCGTGCTATAAGTGTTAGAAAAAGACTAACTCATAGTAGGAAGCATCCTAGCAACTTGTAATATACACCAATCGATTCCTCATACCTTATAACCTAGGGGTAGACACCCATATTAGGGCTATTCTAGGGTCAGGGGAGGCTAGAAAAGGCTTGAAAAAAGTGGCACTCAGTCGGAACTATGTGGCACTCACGGCCTGTGCCACTCATGGCACTCATTGGCACTCATTTGGCACTCATTGGCACTCATTAGCACTCACCTGGCACTCATCTAATACTCATAGAACACTAATAGAACACCACTAGATACTCCTTACGGTGATTGGGAACCTTCAAAATGCCATCAAATCATTAATGCTGAGTCATCAAAGGTGGCATCATCAAAGATGACGTCATCAAAGTTGAGTCCTCAATAATGCTGAACCAACAATATAGGTTGCCATCAAAGTTAGAATTAACGGGGATTGAGGCCAAGCAAGGATTGAGCC
>JABUQX010136673.1:0-17855 GCA_015478945.1 Trachelipus rathkii
TTTGTACAAAATTGTCATGTTTTCATACCTAAACAGTAAATCAGTAAACAAGGCCACCCAAGCCTACTCCTCAGTCCAATCATGATCTAATTGTCACATGATCTATTGATCTATTGATCTATTGATCATTGATCTTGATTAAGTCAAATTTTTGGCTAAATTGTATACGTTTTACATACCCTGAAATCAGAAATTCAGTAAATCAAACTACCATCCCTCCACCTCCGTTCATCCTTGATCTATTGATTATTGAATCTATTGATTCAAAGTCACATTCGAATCATTTGTGTGAAGCTACTTTTAACATAGAATCAAGTTCTTTATACAAAGATCAATCCATATAATTATGTTGACGTAACAAAGTTCCACATCAAAATAAAGCTTACTTAACACCATCTGAACTAGGAATATAATACACAACGACAAACCTGACGTGCAATAACAAAGTTCCACCTTAACAGCAGTAAAGTAACTAAACATAGCATACAAAGACGTCACCTATTCACACTTTTTCAAGCATGATCTCTAACAACAATGTTAATTTATATTAAAATAAGTATATTTAAACTAAAATTATCACAAGCATGGTTAATATTATACTGATCAACGGACTCTAACGTAATAAGTTCACATCAATAAGCTAACATGACGTAACATGAACTAAGACAAATAATGTACAACGACAAACTAAACACAACTTAACACGATAAAACTGTTAACATTAACAAAGTTCAACTAACACCAGTAAAGTAACTAACATGCATACAAAACGTAACTATTCTTACTTTTCCAAGGATATCTCTACCATATTAACTTTAATCTTACACAAGTATTTTTGTTCAAAATTTATCACAAAACATTAAAAGACAAAATGAATAATATACTCTATAACGTAACAAGGTTCACATCAATTAAAGCTAACATGATGTAACAGAACTAAGAGAAATAGTATAGTAATATAACAAAAAATTTAACATAACCGTATCTAACCATCATAATACCTAACGGGTAAAGACAAAACACGTAAAGTTTACCTTTCTGTAAAGCTAAAATGAACATAACATACTTAAACACACAACAAAAACAGACGAATAAACAGCTTTCATTAACAACTTAGTCAATAAAGCAACTTACGAGGAGTTTAAACAAGTTTCATGTTTTAAACATCATAATTTTCACAGAAAACATCGTTATATAATACTATAAACATATAAATAATAAAAAACATGTTTTTATGTTTAAATATATTAATTCATCGAACAGAGAACATAGGATTCAAAGTTTGGTAAAGTTCCTATTATATCTCTCTAAAAATTTCAACACCTTGAAATGATGTAACATAAAGCCTTCAGCAGCACTAAACCTAATTTTCAGCATATTTTGAGTTCGGCAGCACTCATTTCTGCATACAAAAGAGACAGTAAAATTCTTCCAAGCTGACAGTTATTAAAGCACTTTCCTTATACAGATTATACGGAAACCACATGTGTGTGAAATATCTAGTTACACCATGCTATAAGTATTTAAGTCCTCAAGTATTCACACGTTAAGATGCGATGTTAAGTCGTTTGTTATTTTAAGCAATGCTGTAATATATTCAGATGTTCGAACTGTGAACCTATTACACGTACGCTTGAAGGTCACACAATCGATATGTTTCCCAGTAGTTGCGTACATCAAGGGTTTAATATCGTCACACGACGAGAACAAAATCTATTCTATAGAACCTCGCACGTTATCTTTGCCAGTTAGATATTTCACTGCGAGTCGAATATACCAGATGACACACATTTAGCTCTATCCATCTGTGCATATAGATTAATCTTGATGACACTCTCAACACAATGAATAAAGGTTATTATTTAACCTCGAGAATACAGCAATGTATCGGTAGCCATCCGGTTTACGAATAAATATAAATGACACATCGTTGGGAAATAACAAAACTCCTCGTGAAAATATCAACAACACGGTTTAAGAATGCGAGGAGATCCATCGTATCAGCACAGCAAAAAATGTCCTACTGACGGAAATCGTATGCGTAAACAACCCTAAATGTAATGAGATTCTTCTTTCAAGCAATCAGAGAAAGAAATAAAGAAAGGAAACAAAACGAAGCATATCAACTCAAAAGGGTAATATTCTCGTTAGACAACAGACAACAACAACAAAACAACAACAAACAACAACAAAAAATAACAACAACACAACACCAACAACAACAATAACATAGGACAAAATAAGTTCTTTATATACTAATCAACGGATATGTGTAACGTACAGTGTTTTCCATAATAAAGCTAATAGGCTGCTCAGAACTAAGATTATTGTACAATGCAAAACCTGACACCCTACGCACGAAGTAACTATTAACATTAACAAACTCCGCGCTTAACACAGTAAACTACATAACACTCATACAAAACGTAACCTATTTCACACTTTTCAAGCATATCTCTAACATATCAATGTTAATTTTACATAACATCGTAATATTAACAAAAAATTTAGCATAACCATGTCTAAGCATCATACTGACAACAAATATATTCTAATGTAACAATGTTTTCACAACTTGTAATTATTTAACAAAAATCATCATAACCTCGTCTAAATATCAAATCCCAACGAATAATTGAAACATAACAAAGTTGTTTAACAATACATAACTAAAAATAAAATTTTTTTATCTTGACATAAATAAAAATAAGTTCTTGATAAAAAAATCACAGTAAAGCGTAATAGTTTACTGATTATAAAGTCAATAAATCAGTAAAATCAGTAATACAAACCATCCATCCCTGTACCCATCCAAACGTCTATGATCTATCGACCTATTTATATTCAGTTCATATTTCGAGTATCATTATGGATCAGTAACAGGTAAGCCGTATTACTAACAAAATCCCTTAACAAGTGACCCAATCTATCAAAGATACAGCATCCTTCAACTATGAATTGACACTATCTCATCCAAAGTGTCACACGTCTTGAGTATAACATCATTTGAACTATGAATAAACTTAGACATTAGCAAAATTCTTCTCGGCCAAACCTGACATTACTCAACAAAACTTACCTAGACTCACGTTTTCAAACACATCACCGTCAGTTAACACATAATATCTTACAAACTCAACATTTCTCTACCAAATCAGTGATAATTTCACCCTGTCATATGTAATATTCTAACACTAACGTACCTAACTTACGAATAAACCAGGTTTCCATAACAAGAGTATCAAAGCACACACCACTCCGAGAGAAACCAGGGGGGATGCGCCTTGAAAGGGGTGAAATCTTGAGAGGAGGGGCATCACCCCGAAGGGGTGTTAAGCGGGGCTTTGGGCCTCAAGCCCGAAGGCTGACTACCCCCTCCTTCGGAGGGTTAATGCCCGCTTACACCTCGGGGTGATCCCCCCCTCTCAAGATTCACACCATTCAAGGGCGCATCCCCCTGGGTTTCCTCTCGGCCCTTGGGTGTTGCTTTAGATACTATTGGTTAATGAACTGTTT
Source organism: Trachelipus rathkii (assembly GCA_015478945.1). Classification (NCBI taxonomy): domain Eukaryota; kingdom Metazoa; phylum Arthropoda; class Malacostraca; order Isopoda; family Trachelipodidae; genus Trachelipus; species Trachelipus rathkii. Next base: position 3,517 of record JABUQX010136673.1, read on the forward strand.
ATTCATAAGTTAGGACGTTATGTTAAGTATTACTATGACAAGGTGAAATTAACACTTATTTGGAAGAGAAATGTGAGTTTTGTAAGATATTACATGGTACCTGACGATGAGGTTGTGTGATGTTGTTGAGGTTAAGTTTTGTGATAATGTCAGGTTTGCCCGAGGATTTTGCTAATGCTCTACGTTTATTCATATTCAACATTGATGTTATACTCAGGACGTGAACACTTTATGAAGATAGGGCAATTCATAGTTCGAGATGCGGTATCTTTGATAGAGTGGTCACTTTTGTTAAGGGATTTGTTAGATAATACGTCATTTCCGTTAACTGATCATAATATACTCGAAATTGACCTTGAATCAATAGTCGATAGATCAATAACGTGGCTGGATCATGTAGGGGACTACAGGATGGGTGGATTTGATATGATTTACTGATTTATGCTTTAAAATCAGTAAACTATTACGCTATTTACTGTGATATTTATTCATAAGAACTTATTTTTAGTCTATGTCAGGATAAAAAAAATTTTTCATTATTTATGTGGGTTAAAAACTTTGTTATGTTGCAATTATCCGTTGGTGATTATATTTAGACGGTTATGATGAATTTTTTTAAATATTACGTTTTATGTAAATAAATTTTTTACATTAGCAATATATTTGTTGTCAGTATTATGCTATGATAAATTTTTGCTAAGTTTTTGTTAAATATTACGATGTTAATGTAAATATAACATTGATATGTTTGAAGATATGCTTGAAAAAAGTTGAATAGGGTAGTTTTGTATGACAGGTTATGAGCTTTACTGCTGTTAATGCGCGGGAGTTTGTTATTTTAATATTTATTCGTGCGTAGGAAGGTGTGTCAAGTTTTGCCATTGTACAATATATTCTTATTTCTGTGATGCTATGTTAGCCTTTTTAATGGGAAAACACTGTTACGTTAGGCACATATTCGTTGATTAGTATAAAAAGAACTTATTTTGACTAGTTATTGTTGTTGTTGGTGGTGTGTTGTTGTTGTGTTGTGTTGTTGTTGTTCGTTGTTGTTGTTGTGTTGTGTCTAACGAGATATAACCCTTTTGAGATTAATATGTTCGTCGTACCGTCGCGTATTTATTTACTTTCTTCTGATTAGTACGTGAAAGAAAGAATTCATTACATTTAAGGGTTGTTCACGCATACGATTTCCGTCAGTAGACATTTGGTTTTGCTGTGCATGATGACGATGGGCATCTCCTCGATATAACATAAACTGTTTGATAGTATTCACGAAAGAGCTTCGTTATATCCCGAACAGAATGATACATTATATATTTAATCAGTCAACCAGAGAATGGATACCGATACATAGCTTGTATTCCATCCAGAGGTTCAATTATAGACCATTATGACTTATGTGATTGGAGTTCACCCTACCACACATCTAGTGGAAGAGATAGAGGATAAAGAAAGAAATATATATCCGCCTCCAGCTGTTCATCTGGTATATATCGCACTCCAGCAGTGAAACTATTCTAATGGAAAAGAAACGTGCGAGGTTCTAATAGAATAATATGTTGTGTTCTCGTCGTTGACATATTCAAAACTCCTTATTACGCCAACTACTGGAAACCTATCGATTGTGTGACCTTCAGACTACGTGTATTGGTTTCACAGTTCGAAATCTGAAAATATGTACAGCATTGCTTCATCTTAAAATAAAAAGCGAGATTATCAATCGCGCATTCTTAACGAGGTTGACATACATGAGGACTTAATACTTATAGCAATGGTGTAATCTCTGATATTTACACCAAAACATGTGAGTTTCCCGTATAATACTGTATACAGGAATCCTTTAATAACTACAGCTTGGATGAATTTACTTCTCTTTTGTATGAGAGAATGGTGCTGCCGAATCAAAATATGCTGAAAATGGTTAGTGCTGCTAAGGCAATTTATAGTTACATCCTAGTCAAGTGTGTATGTTGAAATTTTATAGACGGAGATAATAGAACTACCCCAACTTGAATCCTGATGTTCTCTTATTTAGATGAATGAATATATTTAAAATTAAACATGTTTTTTATGTATCTAAATTTTTACTGCTATTTAATAATTAAAGATTTATGTAAAAATAATGTTATAAAAAGGAAAACTTTGTTTTACTTCCCTCGTAGTTCTGTTTATGACTAAGTTGTTAATGAAGCTGTTTATTCGTCTGGGATTGTTTGTGTGCTAATTATGTTATGTTTCATAGTTTAGCTTTAAGAAGGTAAAACTTTACGTTGTTTGTCTTACCCGTTAGGATTATGATGGTTAGGTACGGTTATCTTAAATTTTTGATTAAATATTACAGATATTCCTAGTTCATGTTACATCATGTTAGCTTTATTGATGTGGAAAACCTGTTACGTTAGAGTATATTTCGTTGATCAGTATGATAATTAACCATGTTGTGAGAAATTCTTGCTAAATGTTACTGTGTCGGGTTAAGATTAGCGTTAATATGTTAGAGATTGTATCCTTGGTAAAAGACTAAGAATAGGTTAGTTTTGCATGCCAGTGTTATTACTTTACTCGTGTTAAGTTTGGACTTATGTGAATGTTTAACAGCTTCTATTTCGTGTGTAAGTGTGCGTTAGGTTTTCTTTGCTAATTATTTTCTTAGTTCATATGGTTTACGTTCATTTATAGCTTTTATTTCTGTGAAACCTGTATTGACGTATAGTATATACCTCGTTTGATCAGTACTAATAATTTAAACCAAGTTTGAATCAAGTTTAGTAAATTTTACCATTGTTAATATTAAGGAATCACATTTTTTAAGGTTTATAGAAAATACAAACAAAAAGTGTGAATATGGTTACGATCCTTGTAGCTTATGTTAGTTACTTTTACTGCTGTAGCGTGGAACTTTCGTTGAAGGCATGTCTAGGGTCCGTTGTGTATTTGATGTATTCATAGTCTCAGTATGGTTAAGTAAGCTTTATTAATATGAAAACTTTGTTTACGTCAACATATATTGATAGATCTTTGTATAAAGAACTTTGATTTTATGTTATGTTATCCAGAAAATGATACTCGAAATCGATGAACTTGAATCAAATAGCGAATCAAATAGAGCATCAGATCAAGGGAATAGATGAGCATGAGGGTGGGTTTGATTGTAGTTTGATTTACTGAATTGCTGATTTAGGGTCTGTAAAACGTTACAATTTTATGCAAAATTTTGTGCTTTATAAATCAATAAAAGTATCCAATATGAGGATCAATTAGAAATCAATAGATCAAAGATACTGCAATGTGCATTCAATAGATCGACGAATGGACCTGGAGGTTAAGGTTGGGTGATTGATTTACTTTTTTACTGAATTTACTGCTTTAAAATAATTAAACATATATAATTTTAAAAAAATTTGAGCTTACTCATAAGATAATTAGAATCATTAGATCATTAGATCAATAGATCAATAGATCACAATTGGACAGGAGAGTAGGTTGGGTGGCGTGATTTACTGATTTACTGATTTAGGTGCTATGTAAAACATGACAATTTTAGTAAAAAATTTGACCCTAACATAGATCAATGATCATTACGAATTCATTATCTGGGACAGCAGGTAGTTGGGGTGGCTGATTTACTGATATTACTATTTAGTATGTTAAAAGCATGACAATTTTAGTAAAAAAATGATTTAATCAACAGATCAATAGGGAGCAATGATCAATAATCCATCTGACCCCGGCTGTCATGAAGCGGAGGGTATGTGTCGTGTGATTTACGTGGATTTTCTGTTCAGAATTAGTGAAAGAATCGATTGCTGGATGCGATAAACAATCCGCATAATGTAGGTAAGAAGAATTTTTAGTGTAATTTTCTAACAGATCGTTCATTTTTTGCGGTTGGTATTTTTCTTCCATAATTTGCGAATTCGACAGATCAATAAAATTACTATAAAGACATCAATAGTTAATCATGTACACTTAATATTTTAATAATCGGCCTCGCACCGAGCCTAGACCGGTCTGCGGCGTTCAACTTCTTACTCCCTATGAGTCAACTCCTTTTTCATTGCTTTCCCTTACTTTTCTGCTTTCATCCTAGTTCTTCATTCTCTCCTTTGTTGTTTTGCGACTCTGTGCTCTTTATTTTTCAGTCAGAACTCCCCTCAAAGGCGGGTCATAGACACCCATAGGAACGTATAACCATCTATATTATTCGAGTTCTATTCGACTCTCAATAACCTTATAAAGACTGACCAACATTGTTGTTATATCGACTGTATATTAACTCGGCACCCAGTGCTCCAGCACGCGCCGGGTAGCCAATACTCCTCAGATGTCTACATACGCATAGTATTATCACTAGAAACTCAACTCTGAAATTCCTCTCACCAAATTTCATCCAATTACGAGCACATTTGATTTTTAAGTGGGGGTGGGTCCCCTTCGGGCTCCCAATGGGGACAGTAACATCAGCTACGACAGCACACTGGGTACCTCACATTAACACCCCCCAGAATTTTAACCAGATACGGATACCCTAACCCATGTAAAATTATAATCGCGGAGCCAAGTTGAGGCGGAGCCGTAGCCTAAAAATGTCATTTAAAGATAATATTAATAATAACTAATAATAATAATCAATAATAATAATTAATAATAATAATAATAATAATAATAATAATAAAATAATAATAAAAACTTCTCAAGAGGATGAACGGAACGGCGCGGTGCGCTGTGTGCCTGGTGTCCCGGTCTGCGTATCGCTAGCACAGCGGCAGGGAGCCGGAGTCGAGTCGTGAGTCGGCAATTCGGTTAGCGGTGAGTCGGCTCAGAAATTGGAATCCTTCTTACGAAGTGAGTCAATTTGTTTTTTTTTTCAGGCCTAATATAGATAACAAAAACAAAAACAAGCACAAATCTTTACGACAAACATAAACAAACATAGACAAAAAACAAACAAACATAGACGAAACTTCGGTTGTCTGTTTGTCGAATAATAAGCCTTCCGGGCCTGATTAATTCTCCCTAACCTATAATCTCATATTCATTTATATCGAAAAACGTGGTCGGGACTGGGCAGGATTACTACTTATAATATATATAATATATAATATATATATAGTTATATAAATATAGTATATCAGTATTTATATATATATATAATATATAATATTATATATACTATATATAGTATTATATAGTAATATATATTACTATATATATACGTACTATTATATATATATATGCCTTATCTTCATATATTATTATAATATATAGCTATATATTTATACTTATATATATTTATTATTAGTTATATTTATTATTATTAGTAATAATATAATATATACTATTACATATAATTATATATAATATCATATTATATTATAATTATATATATAATATATACTATATAATACTTTTACTTATATAATATAATATAATATTATATATTATAGATATATATTAAATATTATATATATATAATAGTATATAATTATATATTAGTTATATAAGTTTGTACACGTTGTAGAATGATACAAGTTGCCACTGCTCTCTAAGTCTAACTTTTGTTAGGGTAAAAAAAAAATGCTTTGATTATATATATAATAGGCGCGCGCCTATAGGCGCAAAGAATTGGCTGTGCGCCTTTGTTTGCTTAGTCGGCCTTTTTAAAAATTGTTGCACCTATGCGCCTTCCGCCTACAAATTGATAGTCGCCATAGGCGCAACTCGGTGCGGCATATGCCCAGCTCGTGATATCGATATATAATATATATAATAATATTTATAATATATATAATTATATATAATAATATATATATATTTAGTTATATATATATATACTATAAGAGAAACTGATATATATATATATATATTGAGTATTATATATATATATATATAGTATATATATATATATATATATAAATATATATATTAGATTAGATTAGATATATATGACTATATATACCTATATATTTATATATATATACTAGTATTATACTATATATATATAGCTATATATTAATCTATTGGTCTATAATATAATAGTAATTATAATATATATATATATATAGAATATGTTTATATATAATAATAATATATATATATATATATATAAAGAAATATTAAATATAGGATATACTATTATAATATATAATATAGTATAGTAAATAATATATATAGATTATAGTTATTATATAATATATATATATAGTATTAGGATTCGTCCGTTTTAATTCAAACCCAAGGAGAAAAGTGTTAATATTTTCAATGAGCATTGTTGCATTGTGGGATGAAACGAATCACTTCGCACGCGGGGTACGGACCACTGAAGTCCCCGAGTAATGAGAGTACGGACGGGCAAGTTGGCCGATGGAGAGGGCGATAAGGGTTCTAAGACTCTGGTTAAATTGAGCAACTGGGCGTGTCAAGTGAAAAAACAGAGTCAGATGATGGACTTCGGTCGACGCGACACCACGTGTAAAGTGAGTTGTGTAGCGATATGGGTGTTGGAGCATGATTTCGTGAAATAAAAAGTCTGTCTAAGATCTCGATGTTACGAATATGAGGAGAATGGAGAATTTCACATATGGTTAATATATTAGTATTTACTGTATATATCTTATACCAAGAGTATTATACATTTTAAAAAAATTGTTACCCGTACCCTCGAGCGAAGCGAGAGGTAATCAGTTCTTAGACTCTATAGATATTCATAAATTCATTTACCAACTCAGAAACAGTGGAGAAATATATTTTACCAAGAAGTTCATACAGTAAAAAGAGTTGCAGGCCTGAACCAGAACTTGGTACAGCTGATGTAGGACGGTAGGGGATTGGTGTTGATACATTGAAGAATTATTTCTTCTAATGACCTCACAATTCTCTCTTGTATATCTTATTAACATGAGAAATACAGGAGACGAACTCTTATTTGGTAAGTCTAACACAGTCTACTTAAATTGAATAACCAAGCTGAGTCTGATAACTTAATCGGAATTCTAGTTCTCAATACAATAATATTAATACCTGTTTATAGATTTTATGAATCCATCGCGCTCTCTCTCGGGATGTCAGACGAATGTGAACGACAAGCAGGTTATTTTGTTATATGTAGGAATAATTTTTTTCTAATAATAATAGGATCCTTGTGTATACCGGTTTGGGATTTATTTACATGGTGATGGAGGCATGCTGCCTTCCAATAAAAATGGACTACAAGTTGCATGTATTCCAAATAGTAGCTGTGAATTTTAATATCTAGTATATATGTTACTACTAGGCGTTATTGGGGTTGAGCGTCTCTGACCCATGAGGAGATATACGAGTTGGAATATCGTCTCGATTCCTTTATTCTGACCATACGAATCTCATAATAGGAAGCCTTTTCTCAAGATTTAATTAAGAGGAACTTGTCATTATATTAGGTACTTTTTATTTCTATAATATGTTTCAATAAGTATATATTTTTCCCAGATCTGTATTTAGTCACGATGAGAGGGACACCTGGGTGGTAAAGCAGGAAATTTTGTTTAAGAACTGGGTAATTATATATGTTGAGTATGAGACGAAGATCTATACTTAAACTGATGATTTATAGTTTCAGTTTTATTAATGGAAGATAATTTTAGTCGAGTCCATATGAGTTGATTGATTAAAATAAATTTATATTATTATAATTATTTTTACGTTACTCTAGTGTATAGTTGAGAGGGGTGGAGTGATAAAAGTTATTGTTTTACTTATTCCTAGTCGATGTTATTTGTCAGGGAACAGCATATTTTATCTATTGTTATCAGCATCGTTTTAAGATAATATTATATGGTTTAATTGATTTTATCGGTGTGTCAATGTTTTCCTGAGCCGGTTATTATAATATTTTGGTATCTTATTATGAGGAATCGAACTTTAGACATATCATAGAGTTACACTAAAACTTATCTGGTAAAGTGGAGTAGATAGATGTTTGTGACGCCATGGCAGATGGACACGCAACATACTTTATCCCCATTTATGAGCGCAAATTTTCGTTTAGAATGTAATCAAGAGTAAGGAGTGTTTTTCAGCTAGAGTAAATAGCTCTTAATATCAGGTAATATTGTCCAAATGGGAGAGAGGACCATAAACGGATCTAAGGTTTCGTATATGAGTTTTATGATGTTATATATTTCCTCCTCTTTGATAGTATTAGCAGGAAGGGAGGGGGATAATGGGTCCGCAGCGTAAGTGAGGACTATTATTATATTGTTCTATCTGATTATTTGTTAAAGGCAGGAATCTAAGTAGCTTAAGAGTTTCAGCTGAAGGTCAAGATAAAGATATTGTGATCAATTTTGTAGATAAGGTGTTTGTGAGAGATTCTTCAAGTCTCAAGGTTCATAGACAAATTTATATATTTTATTTTACTTTCGAGGTAAAATTAATAATTTTTTCAGAAATAGAATAGTAATAATTATAAACCTGACTCCATGCCAAAGAAAATCATCTCTTTTTATGTACTTTTAATGGGGATAAACATTCAGCAAGCCTCGTCTGAAGGCAGATTAAAACTTCTTTAAACCTTGTGGCTAAATTAAATATGTCCTTTGAGGGAAGAATATGAAAGTTGTAATGCAGCATTAGTTCAAACTTCCGCTTATCCTCGGACATCTTCGTTTTCTTGAGTATGTGCATGGTATTTTAAAATTTAAAGATGTATACTCGTGCCTCAGTTTGATGAAGATGGATGAGGAATTACGTTATAAGATAAGCAATGTGACATTTAAGAGAATTATCGGGAGAAAAGGAAGCATCAGGATTAATAATAGAATACATGTGAACCACTTTATTTTATTGTAAAAAAAAACATTCTTTGATAAAGCATCTAAACCCTAATATAATCTACTTATTAATATATTACTGACTTATATATAATAATATATAAGTAATTGTATATAAACTAAATTCATTATCCTTTATTATAGCATAAATAGTTATTAAAATATATTTTAACCTGAAAAAATTTTTATTTCTGAAGAATTTAAATGAAGTACAACAATATAACGTTTGATATACTTTTTGAAAATATATTAAAGATGGCATTTATCACTTGGATTCATAATAGGATCATAACAAAATAATACTAATGATGTTAATATATTTAAATAATAAAAAAAAAAATAAATAAAATAATAAAAAAAAAAATTGACGGAGTCGTAAAACATAACAGGATCAATATATACTATATATATATATAATATTTAAAATTAGAATATAATATATATATATATATATATATTAATATATATTTAATAATTATATATATATATTATATATTATATTAATCTATATATTTTATATATATTATTATTATATATTATATTATTAATAATATATATTATATATATAATATATATATTATATATAATATACTATTAATATATATTAATATATATCATATAATATTATATTAATTATATTATATATTAATTAAACAAATTAATAAATAAATAGATTTCATTTTTTAAGAAAAGTTTAGTTATTATCCTTAACTATGCTCAAATAAGTATATTGTTAGAAATAAATATTGATATACTAAACATATGTGTAATTAGTAATTATAATTTTTTTTTAAGCTTTGTTCTTTTTATTTTTTTTATCTATATTTTAATTAAGTATATTTATAAAAAAATTTAATATTTGAATTGTTTTAACTGCCGAATGATTAAATTCTTTAAAATGTTCTTGTATCTAAGTAGTTAGTTATATAAGTACACAGCATATTGGCATAGAAATAGTAGCTCCAATTCTTTATAATTGATAATTTATTTATATAATTTATATTTTATTTTTTCTAGAGAAAAAATATATCACGATCTTTTTATCTAAAATCGATACTTTTAATGATTTTTTTTTTTTTTATTTTTTTTTATTTGAATAAAATGAATGGACAGGCGTTGAGGCTTGTAATATAGGGTGGGCGTTCTGAAAGGCACATCATTTGAAACTCGGAATCTGAGATATGGTTTCAATTGCTATCTTCCCCGCATTATCGCTAATTGTTGCTTGGTATAATTCTTCATTTCATAATCCATTATAGTAAAAGAAAATAAGTATATTTAGAAATATGTGAATAAGATCTATATTATTTTTTTGGATTGTCTGAGAATGAGTCAGATTTGCTTGAAAGAGGCTTAAGATGATCAGGTCTTATCAATCATGTGTCTTGTTCACCCGTGTTTTATCCACTAAATATGCTATCCATTCAGTGAGTTATATACTACGAGTGGTATACACTTATTGTCATTAGATTCTTTATACGAGAAAGGGCGAAGAGATCAAGGCACGAAGCGAATGGTTGGATTCCTGAGTCTAGAAGCAATAGAGAGTTCTTGGCGGCATAGTAGAAAGATCATTGCAAGTAGTGTTAGCTGAATGAGAAGCAGAAGAATGCTTAGGTGAAGGAAATTTGTCTTTTCATAATAAAATATTATATCGTAAATGTTTAAGTTTTATTTAATAAAGCAAGGAAGATTTTTAATAGTAAGTATCCCCTTTCATACTCTCATGCGCTCTAATAATAGCTACTGTTAAGCACCTACATAGATCTTTAAATCTGCCTTTGAACCATTACTATAGGAGATGGCGTCCATTTTATAGCTATCCCAAACTTGAGGAGTCTACAATTATTCACTAAATTACTATATATGAACATATAAATTTATTCTACTAAATTTATTTTTATAACCTAAACCTTTCATCGAATAATAAAACAACGGCAGCTTATTATTTTTTTCTGAACCTCTAAAAGGTCCTTTTTAGGGCATTTTTTAAATGTTACATAAGTAATTTGTTATATTGTATTGATTGTTCCTTTCATTTTAGATATATAAGTGTTTATATTTCAATATTATTTTTAATTTATACCTCCTTGAAGTTATTTCTTTATATTCGAAATTACTTCAAACTTTAACTATACATAGATGGTCACCTTTTAACAATAAATTTATATGGTATGGATTCGAATTTTGTTTATTGAACCATATCTCAAGATGGTTCAAAATTTACAAACAGATTACATTTATTTTTTTATTTCTTATGCTAATATACAACGGAAGAAAAGGTAGAGAAATAGTTAGAAATTGTAGTAATATATTATTTAATGATTATTGTGAGTTGTACGATCATGATGAAATTTATCTAAGGCCTAAGAAAAATAGTTTTTAAGACAAAGTTGAGGGTATATTTATTATATATAATATTATTATATATGTATATATATATATATATATATATATTAATTATATATAGTAATTATATATATATATATATATATATATATAATATTATTATATATATAATATATTTATAATACTATATATATAATATAACGTATATATATGTAGCTATATATATATATATATATATATATAGTATATAAATATATATATAATATATATATATATGAATAGTATAAGCACTATAATATACTCGGCGGGTGAAGGAACAATCCGGACTCAGTATGATCCATTGGAAGGCGACGGGGCGGACGACTCGGGAAGGACTCGAAAATCAAAAACTGGAGTCCTGATCAGAAAAGTAACGTTTTCCAGTATTTTTTTCAAACACACGATTCTCCTTGGTTTTAAGAGCTATACGAGATTGACTCAAGAGCGCATGAGGCTCGCGAGCCCCGTTGTGGCCACTCTTGATATATATATATATACTATATTATATAATATATTAATAGTAGATATATATATATATTTAGTAATATATAGTATTTTAATACGTATAGTATATATATATAATTAGATATTAAAAGGAAGAATATATTAAAAATGTATAAATTGTACGATAGGGAAATAATATCTGATATATTATAATATTATATATATATATAGTATAATATATATATAATATATTATAATATATAGTATATTAATATATCTATACATTATATATATAATTATATATATGGTATTTATTATTTAATATATACTGATAGTGATATAGTAGTAATATATATATACTATATATATACTATAGTTAATATATATATATAATATATATATATATATATATATAATATATATATATATATAATGTTATACTTTATATTACTCGTCAACTATGATTTTTTTTTTAAAATATATTTGCTACTACATTAGCTGCAACAATGATGTAAGTGGTAACGGACAATGATTCAAAAGTTCGAAATATTTCAATATTTTTTTTTAAAATCACATTTATATTAAATATTTTGGATAATTAACATAATTCGAAAAGTATGACCCTTGCAGAAAAAACAATTACATATCTGGAATCAGCGTGATATAAAGCATATTAAAAATTGTAAGTATATATATATATATATATATATTTAAATAATATATATATATATATAATATATATATAATATATATATATAATTATAATATTATTATATATATATATATATTATTAGGGGGCTCGAGCCGGCAGGGGGGAGGGGGGGACGTTTTCCATACCCGTAGGGGAGGGGCCGAGGACCCCCCGACACCCAAATATGAAAGAGCGGGGGTTCCGGAGACCCTCTCCGCGGAGGGGGGGAAATAGTCCCCCCGTCGTTCACCGGTAGGCCGAGAGACCCGAACTCCTGCATCTTTATGGTTTACCCTTGGAATTCCTCTTAGTTTTTAGTAAGCGGAGAAGCAATATTAGGAATTAAAAAAATAGAACAAATATTAAAAAATAACTTTTTAAAAAAATTATTTAAATATTTAGAATTTTGATATAATGTCCGTACCACCTAAATTCATTATAGTATCGTAACTAGCAATATATAAAAAGAGAGAAAAAAACTGACAGGTCATAAAATCATGAGCAGTCCTATATATTTTGAATAATGTCCGTCACCACTTAAAATCATTTAGTATCATATACTAGCGATATATTTAAAAAAAATAAAAAATAAAAAAAAAAAATTTGACGAGTCGTAAATAAAGTAATAAGATTAATAAAAAAAAAATATATATATATATATATATATATATATATATATATATATATATATATATATATATATATATAATATATAATATATATATATATATATATATATATATATATATATATATACACACACGTTACCCCTTAAAGTTTTATGAATAATTTTGTTATTTGAATTTTAAAAAAGTTTGTAATTATTTGATATACATAAAATATGTAAAAAGAATTTATTAAATATTAGATTTCTTTTTATTACTACTTCTTTAAAGTATAAATAAAATAATATGAAGTTTTAACTGCCGCAACCGGCCTATATCCATGCTGTAATTCTAATTTCTCTAAAGGGTATAAGCAAGATTGGCATGAAAAAGTACTAAATTCTTTATAAGATTTATTTATTTATTTATTTTTTTCAAGAAAAATATCACGATCTTCAACTGACTTCTTTATATGATTTTTTTATTTTTATTTTTTTTTTGAAAAATGTCACGATCTTGTTTATTTGTTTGTTTTAAAATTAATGATGGCAATTAGGTTTAATCATTTAAATGGTTTAACTTTAATAGAAATATCAAATAAGAAAATAAAATAAAGTTCTTAATATATTTTGAAATTATTAATGCATTACACACTACATAGTAATCAATATTTTTTTCAGTTTTAACTAAAATACTGACACTACAATACCCTCTTTTATCTTTATGTTTATTAAAAAAAATGTTGTTGCAGTTTTCTATATCCGAGACCCAATAACTTGTGGGTTTTTGTCGTGTGGAGCTAGGGTTAAAATTAATGCAAAATGGTGTAGCAATTTATTATTTGCTTTTCCATAATAAAATATCGTAATGTAGTTTACAAAAGCAAGGAAGTTATAAGTAAGCTGCATAATAGCTATGTTAAGCCACCTACATAGATCTTCGATCTAGCCTCTTCACCGTTACTATAGGAGAGGGTCCAATTTTAGCTTCAAGCTGAACCCCATTTAACCCTTACCTAAAAATGAACATAAATTTCCTAATTTTCAACCAACTTTCATCGAAAAAAAGCAAACCGCAGCTTTTTCTGACCTCTAAAAGGTCTTTTTTGGGCATTTTTATGTTCATAGTAATTTGTTTTGTATTTTGTTTTTTTTTGTAAGTGTTTTTCATATTTTTTAATTTACCTCCTACAGTTTTTTTTCGAAATGACCTCAAACTTTAACTATACATAGATTGGCTCATTACCAAAAATTGTATGGATTAGAATTTTGCTTTTTGACCCCATATCCCAGCAATGGTCAAAATTCAAAAGATACTTTTTTTTTAGATTTGAAAATGAAAAATTGGAATAATTTTTGTTATTGTGAGGCGATCATGATGAAATTTTCAGGGCATATG
>JABUQX010136674.1:0-2500 GCA_015478945.1 Trachelipus rathkii
AGAGAGGAGAGGACAAATGTCCTGTATTAAGGGAATATTCCTTTTAGTTTCTTACAGACATACGTCACATGCTGGGGAATAATCCTTCTACATGAATAAATTTAAAACGATTTCTACATGCAATACGGCTAGAAAGCAAGCGATTAGTATCAACGTCGATGACTTTGCGGATAATGGTAACCGTTATCAATATCAATTTGTATCGAATGAGTAAGGCGAAATAATATCACCGTTGCATCGGCACGATGATGATAACCGTCACTATCCTGCAGCACAATAGTTTCGCATCGTCGTTCTTGCTTTGTTAAATCTGAATATCAAAACCCATCACGGCCATTTACACTCATGATTTGCCACTTGCCACGGGAAATCGTTTCACATACAAATCATTGGTCGAAAGTACCTGGCAATCGACCATTTTATCGCAAAATAGTCGATAATATAGGAAAGCTTTGCCACGACGATGAACAACTTCTGATTCATTACCGTCACGTGATATGGAGATAAATATGCATGTTCGATAACCGGTTGCATTCTTCCTCGCAATCGTTTTGAAACAAACACAATCGGTTATAGATTAATGCATTAAAGTATTCATATACGCGTATGAGCTATTCATCCTTGGCCATAGAAAAGTAGCCATATCGGCATAAAATGACCGAGATGGTAAAGCGCTATGTGCGCTAGAATCTAAACCTAATTAATCATAGGGCGTTATGCAGATCGCGTCCAAGAAGGTTGTGAAAAGCTCGGGATCCTTCTTTATTCGAAAACGTAAAAACTATCCAGGTCGAAACGGTTCATAGAGAGAAAAATTCTTGGAGGGATAGACTCACAATGTTCTTGATGAAAAATAGAGAAAATGAAAAACAGATAGGGTGGCAATGACTCAAAATTGTTGACTAAGTCCGCTGCTTCGGTAAGTCGGTTAATCTGTACCCATAGACAGTGATTGGAAAAAAAAAATATACGCACCGCGAGAGGCTTGAAAAGTAACGCCATGGATTTCTTTAATATGGCGGCGCTTCGTATTGATTAGTTCGAAGCGTCCGGAATAATGAGTTCTACACGCGACGGGCCACATTATTACATGATAGAATTGAAAGACATTGTAAAATTTGAAAAAATGAATTGGTTTATTTAATATGTCTACAAATAAATATTATTTAAAATGAAATAGAGATTCCGTTTTGCTTCAAGATTCTTTTACTCTTAAATGAAAAACTAATTTTATCTGCTACTAAGAAAAAAAAATTAACAATTTTTAAATATATAACTTTTGAAAGAGTTGTGAAGAAGCAAAATGGTTAGTTTCTTGCTATAAAACAAAAATGAATTATATATTTCTTTTTAAGGGTGAGTTGAA
Organism: Trachelipus rathkii; assembly: GCA_015478945.1. Lineage (NCBI taxonomy): Eukaryota > Metazoa > Arthropoda > Malacostraca > Isopoda > Trachelipodidae > Trachelipus > Trachelipus rathkii. Next base: position 1,367 of record JABUQX010136674.1, read on the forward strand.
GAAGACGTAATAACGGCTATAATTTTTTACTTATAAAATAATATTTAATCTAATAGTCTTACAACTTATTATATAAGAGTGATGAACGATTTGATATGATACGATTTTGTGTTCACCTCTTTCTCAGGTACTCGTAATGAACTTCCGCGACAAAGTTCGGCGCGGGAATTTCTTATCCTCGTGAGTAATGTAGGTGTTCTAGAACATACCTAAAGCCGCGGCTATATTGTTTTTTACGTGCAAAATTCACGACGAATTTGGAAAGCCTTTCAAAAAATGAATCAATACGTTAAATTTCTAGTTGAGAAAGAAAACGTTTTTAAGTCGGCTCATTACATCTGAGAAGATGCTCGAAAGCTCCTCACTGTCGCTGACACAATAAAAATTCCTTCCCATCTCTTCGTTCTATGCATTATGTCATTCACATCGAGAAAACGGAGAGGAAGCGCCTTGTTATGCTCTGGGCCGCACGAGAAATCTGTGCTTTTTAAAAACGATTTAAAACAACTTCAACAGGGGTCTTTCGTTTCAAATCTTATGCATGGACTAGATCCGTTTTAATACCGCGTTGATGAGACGTTTTCCGTTTGTACCCGTCAAATTTATTATCAAGTCTTCTAAGTTAGTGCATTTGAGTAAATCTCGACATAAACCGGTTTGTTTTCCCCGGTAATATAAACATTTTCTATCGAAAAATTGTATTCTCTATTTGTCAATATCTTATCAAAAAACTATCCAAAATTCAGGCTCGATGGCGGCACAAAGGGGAAAGGTACAAAGGATTATCCAATATCTAGCATTCGAGCATTCTCCGTGTGCAAAAACTTTATTTTGTACCATTGTTCTGAATAAAATATATTGCATTAGTAACTGATAATCGAATGATTTCCTAACCACGCGAATCTCTTAAATTAAAGCTATGCCAAGTATTCCAATTTTTCTATCTCTTAGTAATATTCTCCCTAATTCTAACTTGTTAAATTGGGAATGTTCAAATAATTAAGGGTAAAATCAATTTAGTTTCTTTATCTATTTCTAAGTTTCGCAGAATTAAAATCTGAAGGCAAAGAATTATTTCATTCCTTTTTTTTAAATTAAGAACATCAGTTCTTTATCCAAGATGCTCAAATATTA
>JABUQX010136674.1:7500-12500 GCA_015478945.1 Trachelipus rathkii
GGTGGGGATCAGGTAGCCCAGATAGCACTGTTTCTCCCCTTGGATTTGATCCAGTGCAACAGCGACTGGTGCCATGACCTGATAATAATTGAAAAAGAAATATTATTTAACTAGTTTTAAAATGGAAGCATTACTCTGCATTAGCTAAAAAGTAAAAAGATATAAAGAATTGAAATAACGTCTCGCTAATATTTAATTTATTTACCCTAGCATATTCTGACATAATGTCAATATATATATATATATATATATATATATATATATATATATATATATATATATATATATATATATATATATATATATATATATATATATATATATATATATATATATATATATATATATATTTTTTTTTTCTTTTTCAGTTGTCACTTGTCACCACCACTCACGGCAGAGAGACCCTATTCAGGAGGGAGTGTCGCACGCCAAAATTCCCATCCAACGCAAATTACGCAGATGAGCACAGACGCAGGCTTTAAAGTGAGGGAGATTAAATTCAGCAGGAAACACAGAAGATGGAAGAGAATTCCACAGAACAGAGGTGGCAGGAAAGAAGGAAACACCACAGCGAACTAGCCTGGAGTTACCAATATCTACAGAAAACTCGTGCGCAGACACAGCACCCCTTGTGCTAAGAAGGCGTCGTAAAGGTGGTGGTACGCGAGTGGAAAGTTCCCTCGAACACCTGCCGCTACGGTACCTATAAAGATAGCACCAACATCGCGCCGCGAAGATAGAGGGTCAAGTGAACTGGAAAATACAGAACAGTTTATAAGTCTACTCTTTTGACTCGACCCATCCAAAAGCTGGGTGAAACCAGAGCCCCAGATATGAGAACAGTACTCCATACAAGGGCGGATGAGACCCTTGTATAGCTGGAGTAACTGAGAAGAGGAAAAAAGTCTCGCAGTCTAAACAGAACCAGTTTACACAGCCCTAGCAAACCAAGCGGATGTGAGGTTTCAAGACATTTTTTGTTTATGTTAAGGCCAAGGATGTTTATATTATCAACAGGAGAGACGAGAGAACAAAGATATAGAAAGAGATGTCTTAGAGAGGGAGATTTGTAGAAGTTGAGTTTTTAAAGAATTGAATTTCACAAGGTTAAGATGACCCCAATCGGAAATTCTATCCAGATCAGCGAGAGTAGAATCGGAAAGATTAAGACGAGAGGCAATTCTTGAAGTAAAAGAGGGAGCAGAATTGAAATGAGTTGAAGAATGAAGGGTCGAGTCATCGGCATATAAGTGGATAGAGTTAGATGTGAAGGTGAGAAGATCATTAATGAAAATAAGAATAGTAGGAGATAAGAGAGAACCCTGAGGAACACCACTATTGATGAAGAAGAAGTCGCCCGACTCAATCCAAGCAGCCGATACTGAGCAACTTGAAAGAAAAATCCAGACATAAGTAAGCAAAGAGAAGGAGGAACCCAAAGGAGGGGGAGCTTGAGAGCAGGGATGAGCCATACTGGTCAAGTGCTTTGGATATGTCAAGCGTCACCACGCAAGTCTCCCCGTAGTTCCTAAGAGCGGAAAACCATAAATCGGTTAAATAGGAAAGTATATCGCCAGCAGACCTCGAACGCCGAAAGCAGTACTGGCGATCGGAAAGAAGAGAAGGAGATTCCATGGTCTAAGAAGTGAGAGTTAAGAAGGGTCTAAAAGATCTTAGATAGAATACAAGTGAGAGCTTTTGGGGATAGTTAGAAGGATCAGAGCGGCTTCCTTTTTTCGAAATAGGTTGGACATGTGCGCTTCCAACACTGAGGGAAATTGTTAGTATTGAGACATAGAGAATATAGTTGAACGAGGGAGGCCAGCTCGAAGCACACCCCTCAAAAATCGGGGAGGAATGCCATCCGCGCCACCCGCCTTCCTAACGTTCAGAGAGCCCATGCACCTAATCAAATGTAATCAAATAGGACACCTGAGGAGAAGGAGGAGGATGAGGAATGCCAGAATCGTCCAGGTTGAGTTAGAGGAAAATAGGAGGTGGAAGAGATTAGCCTTTTCAGCTGAGAGTTAGCAACAGAGCCATCAGATCGGAATAAGAGGAGGAGAGGCAGATTACAGAAGTTGTTAGAGATGTTTTTGTAAGAGGCCAGAAAGATTTTTTAGTAACCAAGGAGGTTAGCGGACTTTCGTTTGATGAAAGCCCGCTTGCTCGTCGAAGAGTATCCCCGCAACGATTTCTAGCTGAATGAAAATTAGCAGAGTGATAGGAGAACGAGAATTTTTCCACTCCGGATATGCGCTGTCCCTAGCCTGCATGGCCAGAGAACTAGCATGATCAAACCATGGATTATGATGAAAGAAAGATTTAATCGAAGAAGGAATGAGCCTGCTCATCCTGTCAACGATTACAGCTCCCACCTTAGTGGCAGAAGCCGAAGCGTCATCAGAGTCAAAGCAGTCATTCAAATAGTTAGCATAGAAGCAACGAAAAGCCCTCCAATTAGCCCAATAGAAGTGCCAAAACGCATAGGACAAGATGGAGCTGTTGGAGAGAAAGTATTAAAATTAAGAGATATAAGGTTGTGGTCAGATTTACCAATAGGAACGAAGGTGGTGTATTTATAGAGAGAAGGAGTAGTGGTGAAACATAGGTGAAGTGTGTTCAAGAATTGGTTGGGACGATCTGGAATGTTTGTAGGATCTTTGACTGCTTCAGATCGTTGAGAATGCTGAATGATCCGGCCTCTCCACCCAACCTAAATCAGATTGAAAAGACCCCTACCATTGTGTACATTGAAAACCCCTAAATAGAGAACCTCAGTATTTGAATGAGAAGATAACAGTCTCGTGAGATGTAGTAAGATATTCAAAGAAAGAGGGAAAATCTTTCTGTTAAGAGAACAGTAGCAGAAACACAAGATTATTGTAGTAGAAGGGAGAAAGATTTTGAGCCACAGATCGAAGTTAGAGATTCGAGATTCACGACGTGTTACAGGAGTATTAATGTTTACATATGCAGTAACACTCCACCTTTGGATGGAATTAAAGATAGAATAAGAGGTTAGATATAGGAGAGAGATATATATATATATATATATATATATATAGTATATATATATATATATATATATATATATAACAAAAAGAATCACGCGATACCCACAATTGATAAAAGATTTTATCGGATAGCAGATAACCCGAAACCGTTATCGCGATAAATTATCGCCATATAGTTATCGGTAGTTTGGAAAAAAAATTATCGCGATACCGATTATCGGTAAAAGATTTTATCGGATAACAGATAACCCGAAACCGTTATCGCGATAAATTATAGCGATAATTTATCGCGATAACGCCCACATATAGATATATATTATATATATATTATTATTATTATATATATTATTATATTATATATATATGTTATTATATATTTACCTATATATATATATATATATATATATATATATATATATATATATATATATATATATATATATATATATATATATATATATATATATATATATATATATAAAAGTACCTATAAATATATATAAATATATATATATATATATTATATAAGAGCAGCATATATATATATATAGAGGTATATATATATTATATTATATATATATAGAGTTATTATTATTATTATTATTATTATTATTTACATACATATATATATTATATACATGTTGTTTATATTATATATATATATACATATTTACATATAATAGACATGTATATACATATTATTATTATGCTATTATTATTATTACATATATATATATATTTATGATATATATTATTATTATTATATATACATATATTATTATTATTATTATATTAATATAAATATATTATTATATACATATATATATTAGTTAATATATATATATGTATATATATTATTATTATTATTATTATTATTATTATTATTATTATTATTATACATATTATTATTATTATATATATATTATTATTATTACATATATATATATTATTATTTGATATATATATATATATTAATTGATATTATTATATATATGTTATTATTATATTACATATTACATATATATATATATTATATATATTACATATACATTATATATATATATATATATTATATATATGTTATATATATATTATTATTATTATATAAACATATATATATATTATAGATATATATATTATACATATATATATATATATATATATATATATATATATATATATAGATATATGATATATATATATATAATATTATACTTGCTATTATATAAATGTGTAGGTATATATATATATATATATATATATATATATATATATATATATATATATATATTATTATATATACATATATTATTATATATATGTTATATTAATATTACATATTATTATATATCATATACATATATATATTATATATATATATTACATATATATATATATTATATATTATATATATATATATATACATTTATACATATTTCATATACATATATGATATGTATAAAGAGTGCATATATATAAGAAAGATTATTGAGCATATATATATACATATACATATATACATATATATTTATATATGTATACATATTATTATTATATATATTCATATTATTATATATATATATAGATATATATATATATATATATATATATATATATTATGTATATATATATATATACATGTATACATATATATGATATATATAAATATATGATATATATATATATATATTTAGTATTATATATATATATATTATTATTATTATTATATATATTATTATTATATATATTATACATATATATATTTATTGTTATTATTATTATTATTATATAGTTAGATATATTTATATTATTATGTATATAATATATATTATATATTTCATATATATATATTATAGATATATATATATATATATATGGTTATTATTATTATTATTATATATATATATATTATTATATATATACATATATATATTATATATATACAATATGCGTATATATATATACACATATTATGATATAGTA
>JABUQX010136674.1:15000-17500 GCA_015478945.1 Trachelipus rathkii
CATGTAAGATATGGGATAACCTTTTAGGTGTTATGGACAATAGGCTAGAAAAATGACAACGGCGAAAGAGGTCCAGTTGAGGACAATCAATGAAGATATGGTGAACAGATTGCGGGTTACGGCGACTGCAGAATTTGCAGATGAGAGGAGTATTCCGTGACATGTAGTGGCTGTGAGGTGATATTAGTGTGGCCAATGCGGAGTCGTGCAAGTACCACCTAATGAAAGCGCTTTCGTCGGTGAGAGGAAGACCACTCACCAATTTTCGGCTATATATTTCTAAGTTTCGCCACCCGCTGATCACTTGCCCGGCTTTCCTGCCAATAAAATTGGAAGCTTTGTCGGATAGTAGGGTAATAATCAGTTAATTAGGTTGACTTTGTCGAATGTCATCCGAGAGGTACCTAGAACAACGGAAAGAAGAGGCGGCCACTTTGGCCTCTCTGTTAGCGATTTCGTTGTCAGTTACCCTTAGGTGAGTGGGAGTCCAACATAGTATGATTTGTTTCTTACGAGAGTAAAACAGCCAAATAAGTTGTTGCACAGCTGATACCATTGTGTTTTTTGAATAGGGGGCTTTTGACACCTGTGGGAGCTAAGCGAATCTGAATAAATGGCATAAGAGTTGTGTTGGTTAAGGAATAAAATTTGAGAAAGGGCAATCATTATACCCATTAATTCTGCAGTAAAAATTAAAGCATAAATGGGAAGGTATGGGAAAGGTTGTGGTCACAAAAGACAGCAGACGCACCTACACGGTACCCTGTTTTAGAACCATCTGTAAACACTGGAGGAAATCCACCGTGAACTGTGGAATGAGACAGGAATGATGCCTTTAACAAGGCAACTGGATGGCTAGATTTGGAAAGAGATCAGGACCAGGCAAATGGTGGGAGCAAGTAATATCCAAGATGTACACCCTTCATCATGAGAGAACGGAAGCACCCTTTGCAAAGGGATGTTGACGATGTTAAGAATGTTCTAAACTGTCTACATATCGCCAGTAAGGAATATTCTGAGGTATCTCTCTTAGAATCAGTGTCAGAGCAGATTTTAATGGGGTTTGAAAGCAAAGATAACTTATTCACATGATCTATTCCATTCGATGAGAGAGTGGTATCACATCAGATTCAACATCAAGGCTCAATCAGGGGGGGGACGATTGGAAAGTTCCGGTGGAGATGCGGATCGCCTCGTATTGGATGGGATCTAACAGGTGTATTAGAGTAGAAGAGGCCTGACCATATACTACGCATCATGGTCCAACTTTGATCGGATTAGGGTGATATGGAGAAATAAAAGGGACTTGCGATCAGCACCCTAAGATTTTGAGTCAAGATGACGTAATAGGTCACGCAAGCGATGAAAAGTTGTTTTCAGGAGTTTAATGCTTCTGTGCGTATTTTAGGTGGTCTTCTAGAATCCTAGAAATTTGACATGTTAAGTTACAATAATGGGTGAACCATAAAAGGTTAGGTTCACAAAAGGAAGGTGCAAAGTTCTTAGACTCCCTTTTTTCGTAAATAGTACTGCTAACGTTTTGGTGGGTGAGTTATTGAAACCATGGGAGTTACTCTATTGCGAAATATTCTCAATAGCTAGTTGAAGTTGCTTTTCAAGAAGTGGCAGTCTGGCACCTGCAATATATAGCACCAGGTCATCAACATATAGAGAAAAGTTGAGCCTCTTGGAAAGAAGTAACATGTCATTGAATAAGAGAGCAGATAATAATACATTTAGAACACTGCCTTGCGAAACGGCTTCCTCCAAAGTAAAGTGGCGTGATAGAATAGAAGAGTACAGAACCTGGATAAACCTGTCTGACAAAAGACATTTAATAAAGAGAGGGAGCTGTCCTTGGAAACCGGGTGAGTGGAGTTTAAGGAGAATCCCAGTTCTCCACGTTGTGTCATAAGCTTTTTCAAGGTCAAAAAGGACAACAAGAACCATCACACCAGTTAAGGAGGCTTCCCGGATGTCATGGTCTAATTCTAGCAGTTAATCAGCGGTCGAACGATTTTTTTGGAAACCAAACTAGAAGTTTGAAAAAGCCTGGCGATTCTGCAGAACAGGTAGAAGGGGGTCTGAAAACATTTTTCCCATTAATTTGCAGGTATGACAGGTTAAAGAAATTGGTCTTTGGTTGTCCGCCAACTTCGGATCTCTCCTACGTTTGGGAGTAGGAATTACAAAATCTGTGGTAGAAATAGATGGAAAAGAGAATTCGATAATGATTCTGTTATACAGATCCAACAAGAAAGCTGATGCAGAGGGGTGAATATGAGGGAGCATTATGTACGAAATCATGTCTGGGCCTAGGGCACCTTCTTTGTCATTCGTCAGTGCTGTTTGATACTCTGAAGTGTAAAAAGACGGTTATAGGTATGACCTTTCCCTTTCACTGTTGAATAGTCTGACGACGGCACTGTTAAGTCTCAATTTTTGAAAGGCTTCTGAATAGCGGAAAGAGCTCGAGTGGCTAGCAAAACTATACACGTAT
>JABUQX010136675.1:0-2500 GCA_015478945.1 Trachelipus rathkii
GTTGTACTTCGTTCAGTTCAGCCTAATTTGGGTGTTTAACCGTTTCGCATTTATCGTGAAACGCTTTCCGCGTTTTCGTGCGCCCTTCCAGTGGGATAGCCGGCCTTAAAGTTCAATTTTCTGGTCAACCCCCCCCTGTTACTCTCTGAAAAGGTGATTAATCACGTTAAAGGAAGTTTTTGTTTTTTCTTTTTCTAAACACTGTCTTGATTGAACTGAATTGATTGAGATTCTACAGGTGTAAATGGCGGGAAAACGATTTTCTTATTGTTTACGGGAGAAACTGTTCAATCGTAAACCTCAGAGTAATCGTTGAAGATCTCTTTTGAATTCATTTTCCCTTTCAGGTCTTCACTGAATCATTTCAGTTTCTCTATTATTTTTATTTTTATTATTATTATTATTATTATTATTATTATTATTATTATTATTATTATTATTATTATTATTATTATTATAGAATATAAAATAATTAATTTTGAGCTTAGCAAAAAATTAAAATTAAAATTAGCAAATTTAGGTTTTATGTAAATAAATATTATATATAGATTAAAAAAAAATATTTGAATAAAAAATTAAGGTATTATATATATATATATATATATATATATATATATATATATATATATATATATATATATATATATATATATATATATATATATATATATATATATATATATATATATATATATGTACCAGTTTGAAATATCATTGTTATAAAAATAAATCTTTGCTTTAGACACAACCCTGACGCTCGCGACCCAGCGGAACGTAGCGACGTTGCTTATTATTATTATTATTATTATTATTATTATTATTATTATTTTTGTTATTATTATTATTATTATTATTATTATTATTATTATTATTATTATTATTATTGCAGGAGAGTAAAGAAGTGCAGTACGACATCATTGGTCTGGAATCTAGAATGGGAGACCATAAGGTAATAGCAGTTATTATTGTTACTTCTTTTATTATTATTATTATTATTATTATTATTATTATTATTATTATTATTATTATTATTATTATTATTATTAAATGGGTTGTTGAAATAAAATAATAAAAGATCACTTTCAAATGAAAACATAAATAATTATCAATAGAAAAGGTTGTAGATAATTATTTATTAACAAATTCTGAGTAAGATTGTGTTAGGAACATAGTTCTTCGTATTGAATAATTATATATTGAATTGTAATTCCTTTGTGTAATTTTTGCCGGTTTAATTCCGCGAGGAGAAACGTTATCTCACGGTTTATTTTTACGTATCTCGTGCGAAATTATTATATCGGTTTTATGGATTGTTTAAAGGTTATTAGAAAGCCTCGTGGCGTAGGTGGTTGACTCGCCGACTCTCATGCGAGAGGAAGCTGGTTCAATCCTCCGCGTAGCAGTCCGAGTTTTATCTTCCTGGCGGCAAGAATTAAAACTCGGCTGCGAACACGTGGTGGCGACTGGTTTGGAATATCCGGCCTTAAAGTTCGATTTCATGTAGTTCCCCCGTGTTACCCTCTGAGAAGGGTATAAAGCACGTTAAAAGTAAGTTTTTTAAAGGTTGTTATATGCAAAGTTTTAGAATTTGAGTATGAGTCCGAAGTAATTTTGGTGATAGCAGAGTTTCCATTTCGATCTCTATTAATCTTAATAAGTTTGAGTGAACGAAGTTGTTGCAAAAGTGATCTTGTTTCAATTGATATGTTTCTTTTTGTAGATTTTAGATTTTCTTTTCTGTATTTCCAACTGATTTTGCAATTTTAATAGCTTACTAAATTACTTAATAAAAATTATGATTGATTTGGTGTTGGTGAAGATGGAGATGTTGAAGTACAGTACACCTCGCAATAACGGCGTAATTGGGACCGGACCCTCGCCGTTAAGTGAAAAACGCTGGTAAATGAATTAAGGCCTTTTCTGTGCCCCGCGAGTGCCTGCAAGCAAAACTACGTACTATGTACTAATATATATTATGTGTGCAATAACACTAACTATAAAACAATAATAGAAAGGGAAATTTACACAATGTTTACCTTTGAATATATATGTAGTACGTTTAGTACATCATTTACAACTGAAAAAGAAATAGAAATATAAAGTTTGAAGTACAAATGTTTTTATTTTGAGGATGCCACTTCTTCGTCCGACCGTACAATGGATGTTGGCGAATCTTCATCATCTGAATCTACAAACAACCGCCTTCGCTTTGCAGACGGTGATAGTGATGTAGTTGGTGTAGAATCTGAAGTTGATGGGAGGCCAGACGTTTCAGTGGAAGGTTGCGATGGTGCTCTATTGAAGAATGACAACAAAGAAGTCTGTTTCATAGAGTGCCTCTTCTTCTCGAGTAGAAGTTGCTTATAACATGCAATGGCATTTGTTATGACAGCATTAACTTTTGACGATCTTTCAAAATTTGAATTTAGATTAATTTATTTTACAGTATAAAGTTTGGAAAATTGCGATATAAATGCAGAATGCATGAAGACTGTAAGCA
>JABUQX010136675.1:7500-20377 GCA_015478945.1 Trachelipus rathkii
TAGATATTGTAGTAAGTTCTATTTTTTGTATTTATTTTTTTTTTGCATATTTTTTGTTAAAAGATACAACAGTTCATGTTAAAATTAACTAGTTTTGTATATGCTTTTAGTTTTCTTATTACTAACAAAATAGTTGCATTTTCAATTAGTTGGTTTCTCCTTATGTAAATAGCTTCATTAGTTTTATTATTATTATTATTATTATTATTATTATTATTATTATTATTATTATTATTATTATTATTATTATTTAGATTTCACTATATATATATATATATATATATATATATATATATATATATATATATATATATATATATATATATATATATATATATATATATATATATATATATATATATATATATATATATATATATAATTTATATATATATATATATATATATATATATATATATAATATATATATAAATATATATATATATATATATATATATATATATATATATATATAATATATATATATATAATATATATATATATATATATTATCCTGTGTGGGGGAGAAAAAATTGCCCACATCGTATGTCCTGCGTGTCGTAGAAGGCGACTAGGGGACGGTGGTAGTTGGGTTGGCTGCCCACTACCACCTATCTCTTGCTAGGAATGCTGATGCACGCCTCGGAGATGGTCGTGATCGCCATAAACGGCCTCTAATTTTCGGCGAAATTGTATGAATCGTATGGGTACATGAAATGTTAGAGGAATAAATGTTGAGGAGAAGAGGAGAGAGGTGATGGATGTATTTAGAAAGAGCAAATTTGATTTGCTCGCTGTGACTGAAACAAAGATGAAAGGAAACGGTGAAAATGAGTGGTGTGATGTGAAATGTGTGTGTGTGTGGACAGGAATGAGAGAGGAAGAGAAGGGTTACTGTGAGATTCTGATGAGTGACCTGTGGTACAAAGCTATGGTAGACTTTGTGTGTGTGTGAGTACTAGAATTCTAATGGTTAAATTTAAGTTTGAAAAGGTTAAGGTATGTGTGGTTGTGACATATGGTCCATCTGAGGGTAATGAGAGTACGATTTTTTGGGATAATCTGAATGATGTTTTGGATGGGGTGGGTAAACTTCAGATTGATAGTGTTGGGGACCTGAATGGTTGGATAGGTGATCAAAAAGGGATGGTGGTGGTTTTGGGGTGGCAGGAGAAATTAGAATGGTAGGAAGGTGATTGATTTCTGTGAAGAGAGGTATGTGTGTAAGTAATATTCTTTCTTTAAACACAAGAGTATCCATAAGTATACTAGAGTTGGTGTAGGTAGAGATGGTATCGAAGTGAAAGTATGATTGATTTTGTGTTGGTAAAGAAGGAGATGTTGAAGTATGTGTTGGATGTTAAATCAGTGAGGGGTTTAGGAATGGGATTATCGGATCATTATGTTGTTCTATGTAAAATTAAGTTAGTGGGGGCTTGGATGGAGAGGAAAGGTGATACGAAAGGAAGTAGGTAAAATTAAGAGTGAGAAGTTAAGTGAACAAGACAATAAGGATAAGTATGTAAGAGCGCTCGCTAGTAAATCGGTTGAATGTGAACAAGTTGATACCGAACAAATCTGGGGGCAAATGAAGGAAGCAATTGTTAGTAGTGCAAAGGAAGTGTGTGTGGATGTGCTAAAGTAGGAAGTAAGAATGTTAACAGTGAGTGGTGGAATGAAGAGGTGATGAAAGCGGTTAAAAGTAAAAAAGAAGCGTGGTTGAATGTACTAAAAGCAAATGATGAAGTTTCAAAAGAAAGATGCTTGGAATTATATAAGGAGGAAAAAGAAATACTAAAAGGTGCATACGTAGGAGAAAACAAGAGGTAAATGAACAGTTTGGAAGGAGGATGAATGAGGACATAAAAGGGAATAGGAAGCTCTTCTGGAAGGAAGCGCGAAAGGTTAAGAATGAGAATAAGGGGAATCTGCTTAGAATAATGAATAGGGATGGTGCTTTTGTAACTGATGAAATGGATGTGAGGGGAGTGTGGAAAGAACACTTCGAAAATCTGCACAATATTAACAGTAATGAAGAGGTGATAGTGAATGTGTGTGGGTTTGATGGTGCAAGAAGGAATAGGTATTTTGGGGATGAGGTTATTAGTAGGAGGTAATGGGTAGAGTGAGAAAGGTGGAAGAGTGGTAAATCTGCAGGTATAGTTGAAATTACTGGTGTGATCAAGATTGGAGGCGAGATGGTGATTGATTGGATTTGGAAGTTGTGTAATAAAGAGGCGTTTATGGAGGTATAGTTCCAAGGATTGGAGGAGAGCGGTAATAGTACCCTTGTATAAGGGTAAGGGAGAAAAGGGGAACTGTAGAAATTATAGGGGAATAAGTTTATTGAGTGTTGTAGGAAGGTATATGCTGGTATTTTGGTGGAAGAGAGTGCGTCGAGTGACTGGGACTGATTGAGGTGAAGAGACAAAGGTGCGTTTAGGGTGGTAGAGGATATGGATCAAATCTTTTCATTGAAACAAATGATTGAAAATAAGAAAGAAGAATAAATTATATTTAGGTTTTATGGATTTGCAACAGGCATATGATAGAGTTAATAGGGAAGCTTTATGGCAGGTATTAGTGATATATGGTGTTGGTGGTAGGCTTCTGAATGGAATCAAAAGTATGTATGACGATAGTGAAGCGTGTGTAAGAATAAATGTCAATGGTGATTGGTTTAGGATTAGTAGCGGGTGAAACAGGGTTGTGTTATGTCTCCTTGGATTTATTCAATTTGTATATGGATGGGGTTATGAAAGAATTCGAGGTGGGGATGGCAGTAAATGGTGTTAGAATGATGGAGAATGGAGATGAGTGGAGGGTGCCCTACCTATTATTGCGGATGATTTGGTTCTGTGTGGCGAATCTGAAGAGAGTTTGAGAGGATTGGTAGAGAGATTTGGCAGGGTATGTAAAAGGAGGGGTTTGAAAGTAAACGTTGATAAGAGTAAGGTTATGGTTGTTAGTGAGGACAGTCCTCAGTGTGAAGTTATGTTAGATGGTGAGCAGCTGGAGCAAGTGTCTGAGTTTAAATATTTGGGGTATGTGTTGGATGAGAAGGGAACGGATGATGCAGAGTGTAGTAGGAAAGTTGTGAATGGCAGGAAGGTGGCTGGTGCAATTAAATCGTTGGTGAATGTAAAGGGACTAAGTCTTGAGTGCGCTAGAGTCTTACATGAGGGTATGTTGTTACCTGTGTTATTGTATGGTAGTGAGACTATGGTCTGGAATAAGAAGTATAGATCTAAAGTTCAATGTGTTCAGATGGACAATCTTAGGAGCATGCTAGGTGTGAGAAGAATTAATAAAATGAGGAATGAACTTATTAGAGAGTTGTGTGGTGTGAAGAAAGGGTTAAATGAGAGAATAAATGAAAGTATGTTGAGATGGTTTGGTCATGTGGAAAGGATGAATGATAGTCGGTTGGTTAAGCGGATGTATAGTGGGGAGTGTGTTGGGAACCGACCGGCTGGGAGACCGAAGAGAAAGTGGATTGAGTCGGTGAACGAATGTCTGAAGGAGAGAAATATGAGTTTGGCAGAGGCGAGAATAAAGGTGCATGATAGGAGAGAATGGCGGGGTTTTGTATGGGGGCATGGTTGTGGCCCACCTGGGTAAGGATGAACCACACTTGACGATTTACCATAGTGAGGGGTCCGTCGCGGTCCCATGAAGCTCTAGGGTGGATTTTCTGTCTGTGACGAGTTTTCACTAATTAATGGTACAGAGGGGGCGGTAAGGCTGGGCTTTCTTTTCGACATTTGTCATATTCTCCTACTGCTTTTCTTTTCCGATGCTTGTAGCGCACCTTACTCCCAATCTTGGGAAAAAAAAGGTAGATAAAGAGAAAGAAAGAAATATATATATATATATATATATATATATATATATATATATATATATATATATATATATATATATATATATATATATATATATATATATATATATATATATATATATATATATATATATATATATATATATATAATGCAAGATTGTGAACTAGTTCACTTATACCACCAAGAGTGTATTACCAAATAATACTGCGTTTCGTTTCAAACATTATTTATTTGTTTTTGTTTTTTGATGTTATTATTAGTGAGAGAGAGATCATAGATAGTGGAAGAACATATGAGGAAGGGGCTGATTGAAAACAAAAGGCTTGTAAACGATATTGTTAAGGTGTAATATCTAGTGATAGAATGTTGTAAATAAAGTGAATGAGGAGAAAACGGAGAAGGAGAGAACATTAAAGTTTGGAATGGTTTGAAAAGTGGGGGAGGAGGGAGTTGAATTCCATAAGATTAAGGCAAAAAATGGAAATAATATTGTGGGATCTTAAAATTTCTTGGTAGGTATGGATGGCCTAGTGGATAAGGCACCCGGTCACTGTTACTCAGTGACGCGGAGTCCAGTGTTTCGAATCCCGCTGATGGAAAGTAAAATTTCCTTTGACTTTAACCTTTAGATGGAATAGGTGAAAGGATTAAGAAACATCAAATTTTGGAGAATTTAGGGATTTCATTATTGAGTAGAGAAGGTCTTTAATTCCTTTATATGATTTTTTTGATAAGAATTAGGCAGAGGAATGAGTAGACCTGGATATGGTCGAGTTGACATAAAATGAAGGTAACTAGCAGAAATAGGTTTGGTAAAATGGAGAGAGTAATAAATTTTAAAGGAGGAGTTCAAGACAAATTGTGAGGTTAGGGAGAGTTATATAAGCAAGATAAACCCATTGGTATATGCTGGAATAATAGGAATAGTGATGATTTTGGTTTCCATGGGAGAATTTCTATTGTGAAGGGGGTATGATATTACTATTCAATAAATTAGTTTGGAATTGAAACTGGAATCATATAATCTTAATATGATAAATGATGGAGTCGGCGCCAGACGATTTTTAAATGGGTGAAGCCCAAACTGTTTAAAAAAAAAAATACTGGTTCCACATCCCTGGGCTTTTTTCAACTGTCTAATTAAGATTTAAGAGTATAAAACTTTGATCTTTTAATCTATGTTTCTTATTTAATTTTTTTTTTAATTTCTTTTACTTAAAAATATTAAAATTAGTTATTGACTTATTTACGATGATATTTTATCTCGTAATGCATCTTCAATTCCTTCATGTGATTTATTCTATGTTAAGTATTTTTAATGTGTAAGTAAGCATGAAAAGAAAACTATTTTACATGAAGCAAATTTATTTAAAATGTAATATTTACAGATGCAAAATATTGGTAAACTTTGTGACACAAAGTGCAAAGAGGAGTCTTCATTGTTAAAGGAAATACAGAATCAAGTTGCTGAAATAATTCAAAATCCTTCAATCATCATTGAAGATATGAAGAAGAAGTCACTGGGATTGGAAGAAATTAAAAAAAAATTTACTGAGGTTTGATTTTTTAGTTTGTATTTTTTATTTATTTACTTTTTTTTCTCTATTTTTAGATTTTTGTTTCATAGCCTGCTTTAAGTCTTCTCATTACAACCCGACCGTATAATTTAAAAAAAATTATTAGCAGGGTTGGCAAAAACCTGGGTATTTCTTTCTTTATCCTCTTTTCACTTCCCATCTCCAACTAAATGTGGTGTAGGGTGTGTAACATGCACGGAAATAGGATAGTTAAGTAGAAGAACATGACGTAAGTCGAAAGGAAAACCACACCCACCCCTTACCCCATCCCTCCATACCCTTAAATGACTACTCCTCGCAGTCAAAAAAATCCACCGTAGGGTTTCACAAGACCGACGGACCCTCACTGTGATATCTTGTCAAAGTAGGGTTCATCCCCTGGACCAGGACCACAACCACACACCTACACAAAACCCCGCCATTCACTTTTTTTATGCACCCTTCTCACCTCTGCCAAACTCACATTCCATTACTGACTCAATTCACTTATTCTTTGGTCTCTCAGCAGGTCGATTCCCAGCACACTCACCCTTATATATCGACTTAACCAACCGACTATCATCCATCCTTTCTATATGACCAAGCCATCTTAATTCACTTTTTTTTCTCTCATTTACCCCTTTCTTCACACCACACAACTCCCTAACTCGTCCATTCCTCATCTTATCAACTCTTCTCACACCTAACACACCCCTAAGATTATCCATCAGAACAGATTGTACCTTAGATCTATACCTCTTATTTCATACCATATTTTCACTACTTTACATTAATACCGGTAACAACATACTCTCATGCAGAACCCTAGCGCACTCAAGACTTTGTCACTTTACATTCACCCATAATTTAATTGTACCAGCCACCTTCATACCATTCATATCTTTCCTACTACACTCTACATCATCTGTTCCCTTTTTGTCCAAAATATAACCTAAATATTTAAACTCAGATACTTGTTTCAATTGCTCACCATTCAACATGATTTCACAACGCAGACTCTCATCGACTATGTTCTTATCTACATTTACTTTTAAACCCCTCCGTTTTCACACCCTACCAAACCCCTTTCAATCCTCTCAAACTTTCTTCAGATTCACCACACAAATCCAAATCATCAGTGTACAATAAGGTGGGCTCCCTCCACACTTCCATTCTCCATCAGTTTAACCCCCTTCCTTACCACCACCATATATAATAAGAAAAAACCTGCTCAGTATGTTTTTTTTTTTAATTTATGAATATATTTCAAAATTCATTAAAACATAAAATTTTACCTAAGCTACTGTTATACAGCGTTTTTGTTTCTTTAGGCACCTAATATGAATTAGAATTATATTTTACAGCTACTCAATTTTACTCTGACCTACGGTTATTTTATTCGGTTTGGTTTAAACCAGCGGCCACAGAAGTACTTGGCATTATTCAGATAAATATTTTTGTACAACAATAATACCTGTAGCTTTGATGTGAGGGAGAAACCAATTACTTTTAAAATGCCTGCTGATTTGCCATTTTTCAAGTTTCTCACTCTACCTATACTTCCTCCTCCTACTTGTTACCTCATACCCAAATTAACTATTTCTTATATCATCATACACACACACACACCTACACACACCTCTTCACTGCCAGTTTTATGTAAATTTCTGAAATGATGCCTCCATACTTTCCTCTAGTCCATCTCTCAGTCACGAAAGCACCATCAGTATTCGTTATTCTATGAAGTTTCTTTAACTCTCTCTCTTAACCTTTCGTACTGCCTTCCAGAACAACTTCCTGTTCCCTTGCAGGTCCCAATTCGTCCTTCCAAACTGTTCATTTATCTCCTTTTTCCTCCTATGTATGCAAATTTTAGCCTTCCATGTTTTCTCCATGTATTTCCATACACTATTCTTTCCAAACCTCATCATTGGCATTTAGTATATTCAATCACGCATCTTTTTAACTTTTTCTGCTTGAATTATTTCTTCATTCTTTCTGCATTCACTATTGTCATTCTTGCTTCTTACTTTAGTACACCCTCATACTTCACTTGCACGCCTAACAAATGCCTTCCTCATTTTCTTCCAGATTTGCTCAGTTCCTTCTTATTCGCATTCAACTTGAACTTTCACATACTTTTTCCTTATAATCTTGTTCACTTAACTTCTCACTCTTAATTCTTCCCACTGCCTTCCTTTTCTTTTTTCCCTTAACTCTTAATTCTTCCCACTTCCTTCATTAACTCTTTTCCTCTCCATCCAAGACCCCAGTAACTTAATTATCACATAAAAATAACATAATGATCAGATATTCCCATCCCCAGCGCCCTCACTGATTTGACATCCTTCATATACTTTAGCATCTTCTCCTTCACCAACACAATATCATGCTCTTCACTTCGACCTCATCTCTACCTACACCAACTCTTTGTTACTTATGGATAGTCTTGTGTTTGAATGTACTACTTACACATCTATCTTTGTTCTCACACGAAATCAATCACCTTCCTCCATTCTCATTTTTCTCGTTGCACTTAAGGCACCTGTTATATAGTTCATTTTCGATGCACCTATCACCATGGTGCAAGTCTCAATAACACATTCTTTTGAAAGCACGCCCACTCCAAGCTCACCCCTCCAAACATCATTCAGATCATTTCAAAAAAAAAAATCTCACACCTCCCTCAGATGGACAATTTGCTACATCCACACAAATCATTCATCAGAATCACAACTTCTCTGCCCGCGGTCATATTATATATATATATATATATATATTATATTATATATATATATATATATATATATATTATATATATATATATATATATAATATATATATATATATAATTTTAATATATAGTATAGTATATATTATTATATATGTATATATATATATTATTATGTATAATATATATATATATTACTATTATATTATATAATATATTATATATAGTAATATATATATATATATATTATTATATATATATATATCTATATATAATATATATATATATATATATATCATCATCAATCATCATCATCCTCATCATCATCTATCATCATCATGCATCATCATCATCAGGCAATCAAAAATCATCATCATGCCATCATCATCATGCATCATCATCATCATCATCGACATCATCATCATCACATCATCATCATCAATCATCATCATCAATCATATCAATCATCATCATCATCAATCATCATCAATCATCATCATCATCATCAATCATCATCATCATCATCATCATCATCTTTCCTTTTTTTCGCCCAAGACTGGAGTAAGGTTGGCGTGACATGCCTTCGGAACTAGACATATGAGAAGAGACAATATGACACAAGTCGAAAAGAAGGCCCGCAGCCTTACTGCCTCTCTATACGCTACTGTAGTGAGAACGTGCGTCGCAGTCAGAAAATCCACCCTAGAGCTTCACGGACCTCCGACGAACCCTCACTATGGCATATCGGCAAGTGTAGGGTTTCATCCCCTGGCCAGGTGGGTCACAACCATACGCCCTCGACTAAACCCTACCATTGCACTCCTATTAATGGCAGCGGGCTTCATTCTCGCCTCTTCCAAACTCACAGTTTTTCTCTCCTTCAGACATTCGTTTACTGACTCAATCCACTTTTTCTTGGGTTTCCCAGCCGGTCTATTCCCAACACACTCACCACTATACCATCCGCTTAACCAACTGACTGTCATTCATTCTTTCCACATGACAAACCATCTCAATTTTAATTTTCATTTATTTTCTCATTTAGCCCCTTTCTTCACACACATAACTCTCTAATACGTTCATTCCTGCCATTTTATCATTCTTTCACCTAACACGCCCCTGAAGATATATAATAATATATAGTATATATATATATATATATATATATATATATGATATATATATATATATATATATACTATACTTATAGTATATGTTATACCATATATATTTATGAAATGCATATATTCATATATATAGTCCACATTTTTCTTTTCGCTTTCTTTCTTTAGCTTCCTCTAAGCCGAAAGATTGGGGGTAAGGTGCTGTACAAGGATCGGAAAAGAAAGCAGTAGGAGAACATGGACAAACGTCGAAAAGAAAGCCCAGCCTTACCGCCCCCTCTGTGACCCATTAATTAGCGAGAGCTCGTCACAGGACAGAGAAATCCACCCTAAGCATCATGGGAACCCGCGACGGACCCTCTCATGGAGATCGTCATGTAAGGTTGCATCCGTTGCGCCAGGCTGGGCCACAACCATGCCCCCATACAAAACCCCGCCATTCTCTCGTATCATGCACACCTTTATTCAGGCCTCTGCCAAACTCACATTTTCTCCTCCTTCAGACATTCGTTCACCGACTCAATCGCACTTCCTCTTCGGTATCCCAGCCGGTCCGGTTCCCAACACACTCACCACTATACAATCCGCTTAAACCAGCCGACTATGCACTCATCGCTTTCCGACCTGACGCAACAATCTCAACATACTTTCATTAAATTTCTCTCATTTCCCCTTTCTTCACAGCACACCACTCTCTAATACGTTCATTCCTCTCTTGATCAATTCTTCTCACACCTAAAACACCCATAAGATTGTCCATCATGAACACATTGAACTTTAGATCTATACTTCTTATTCCAGACCATAGTCTCGATACTATACGATACAATAACACAGGTAACAAACATACCCTCATGTAAGACTAGCAACATCAAGACTTAGTCCTTTGCATTTCACCAACGATTTAAATTGCACCAGCACCTTCCTGCATTCCACAACTTTCCTACTAACACTCTGCAGATCGTCCGTTCCTTCTGCATCCAACATATACCGCTAATATTAAATCAGACACCTTGTTCTAATAGCTGCTACGGCATCTAACATAACTTCACACTGAGGGTGGTCCTCACACAACCATAGACCTTACTCTTATCCACGTTGACTTTCCAGCCCCTCCTTTTACACACCTGGCCAAATCTCTCTACCAATCTCTCAAACTCTCTTCAGATTCGCGCACACAGAACCGAAATCATTCCCGCATATAATGGGTTAGGGCACCGCTCACTCATCTCCATTCTCGCACGCATCTAACACCATTTCCCTGCCGATCCCTCGACCACTCGGAATTCTTTTCATAACCCATCCCATATACAAATTGCAATAACCAACGGAAGAGCATAACACAAGCCCTGTCTTACTCGCGCTATTAAGATCATAGAACCAAGTCACGACGATTGACACCATTTATTTCTTACACACGCTCACTATCGTCATACATAACTTTTGATTCCATTCAGAGCCTACCACCAACAAAATCCACTCAACTATACCTGCCATGAAAGTTTCATATTGATCGAATATACGCCTGTTGTAAATCCATAACCTAAATATAATTTTAATTCTTCTTCTCCCTGCATTTTTCTCATCATTCTGTTCAATGTAAAGATTTTGATCCACCAATCCTCGACCGACTCTAAAGCGCAAGCACTTGTTCCTTCACCAACTCAGGTCCCTCAGTGCACTTCGACGCACTCTTTCGACAAAATACCAGCATATACGTTCCCTACAACACTCAATAAACTTATCCCCTATAATTTCTACAGTTTACTTTTCTTATTCCGCTTACCCTTATATAAGGGGTAGCTATTACCGCTGCGTTCCTCCAATCCTTGGAAGCTATGAGCCCTCATAAACCGCTTTAATTACACAACTTCCCCAAATCCAATCAATCACCATCTCGCCTCCGCTCTTGATCATTTCACTAGTAATTTCATCTAGTAACGTGCAGATTTTAACCATTCTTCAATTTTCTCACCCTACCCATTACGTCGCGCTTACTAATACCTCATCCCCTAAAATACCTATTGCCTTCTTGCCACCGATCAAAACCGACACAACATTCACTAACACCTTCATCCATTACTGTTATATTGTGGCAGAAGTTTCGAAGTGTTCCTTTCGCAAACTCCCCTCAATCATTTCATCAGTTACAAAATAAGTAACATCCCTATTCATATTATTCTAAGCAGATTCCACTTATTCTATTCTTAACCTTTCGCGCTTCTTCCAGAAGACTTCCTATTACCTTGTATGTCCTCATTCAATCCTCCGTTCAAACTGTTCATTTACCGTCTTGTTTTCTCCTACGTATGCACCTTTAGTGTTTCTTTTTTCCTCCTTATATAATTTAAGCATCTTTCTTTTGATTTGGAAACTTCATCATTTGCTTTTAGTACATTCAAACCACGCTTCTTTTTTACCTTAACCGCTTTCCATGCACCGTTCTTATTCCACCACTCACTGTGATCTTACTTCCTACTTTAGCACATCACACACTTCTCTTGGCACTACTAACAATTGCTTCCTTCCTTTGCCGCCAGAATTTGTTCAGCTATCAACGTATTGTTCACATTCAAGACCGATTTACTAGCGGCGCTCTAACATACTTATCGCTTATTGTTTGCTCATGTTAACACTTCTCACTCTTATTTTACCTACTTCCTTTCGTATCCTCTCCTCTCCATGCGCAAAGCCCCCACTAACTTCATTTTAATACATAGAACAAATAATGATCCGATAATCCAAATTCCTAAAGCCCCTCAATGATTTAACATCCCACATACTAACATCTCGCTTCTCATCCAACACAAAATCAATCATACTTTTCACGTTGATACCATATCTACCTACAGCAACTCTAGTATACTTATGGATACTCTTGTGTTTAAGAGAAAAAGTATTACATACACACATACCTTCTCTCCTCACAGAAGTCATCACCTTCCTACCAATTCCCTCATTTTCTCTCCCGACACTCCAAAGCCATCCTGTTATACCATCCCTTTTTTGAATATCAGCTATCCAACCATTCAGGTCCCCAACACTATCAATCTGAAGCCTCCTACTCACCCTATCCAGAACATCATTCAGATTAATTATCCCAGAAGTCGTTCTCTCTTTCAACGTTTCCCTCAGAATGACCATACGTCACACCAACAAAGCAGTACCTTGAACCTTTTCAAACTTAAATTTAATCATTAGAATTCTAGGACTGCACACCACAAAGTCGATCCATAGCTTTTGTATGCCACAGGGTGGACTCATCAGAAAATTGGGCAACTCCTTAATCTCCCTCTCTCATTCTGCTTCACCCAGCAACGCAACATTTCACACCAGCAGCACCACTAAATTTCACCTTTTCCCTTTCATCTTTGTTTTCAGTCACGCAGGCAAATCAAATTTGCCCTTTCTAAACTCATCCAGCACCTCTCTCCTCTTCTCCTCAATCATTTATTCTCTGACATTCCTGTACCATGAACGGATTCATACAATTTTCGCCGAAATTAAGAAGGTCCGTTTACCGGCGATCACGACCAATTCCCCGAGGCATGCATCAGCATCCTAGCAAGATAGGTGTAGTGGGCAGCCAACCACATACGACGCCCTTAGTACTTCTACGAC
>JABUQX010136677.1:0-25160 GCA_015478945.1 Trachelipus rathkii
TATTTATTATTTATTATTTTTATTATTATTATTCTTTTATTATTCATTTATTATTTATGTTCTTTTAATATTATTATTTGGTTTATTAATTTAATATCTTTTTATTTATTATCTTACTTATTTATTTATTTATTTTTTGTATTTATTATTATTATTTATTATTTATTTTTATTATTTATTACGTTTTATTATTTATTATTTATTATTTATTATTATTATTCTAATTTTATTATTTTTTTTTATTTATTTATGTTATTTATTTATTTATTATTATTTTTATTATCTCTATTTATTATTGCTATTATTATTTTTATTAGTTTAGTTATTGTTAATTATTATTATTTATTATTATTAATTTTGTAATTATAATGATTACTAATATTAATTTTTAATTATTAATATATAATTGTTCAGCTTATTTTTATGTGATTATATCTTTTATCATTTATTATGTTACTAATTAATTTTATGAATTATTATAATTATTTTTTATTAATTCATTATTTTATTATGGGATTATTATTATTATTTGTGAATTTATTATATGTATCTATAATTTATTATTATTATTATTTTAGTTATCTCGTTCGTTCATTCTTTATTAAAATTAAACTGTTTCTTTTTTTTTAATGAATTACTGCTAAAAAATACTCATTGATAGAGAAGGTATTTATTGATTTGGTATTGATTTATAAATAAGTTTTGGATTTCTTACTTCCAAGGGAGGAGATTTATCATTTATTTATATAAAGATTTATTTATATTAAATCTAAATTTGTGAAGTTTTATATAAAGTCGATTTGCTGCGTATCTTTTATTAGGTTTGTGAGATTTTTTGAGTTCATTTTGAAAATAATTTTATCTTTAATAGAGGAGTTTTTATTAGAATATTTTATTGAGTTAAATTAAAAACAAAACAATACATAGGACAACAATGCAACTGACGTGTATTTTTCACTCGGCAGACCGCTCGCGACAGCAACTCACCGTCAGAATACGCGCCTGCAGATCGCGAGCGGATGGCCGTGTGAAGCAACGTTACTCGCGCTACGCGCCGTGAGAAGTGTATATGTAGTAATGAAAAATATCCAACTATATGAATTACCTCGAGGTGTATAGATTAAAGCTTATTGTTATATCCTTTTACCTTTATGGAAATTGGCGAAAATTCTGTAATAAATATCTCAATGAACATAGTTTCAGATAGATGTACCAAACGACATTCGATTCTAAATTTTTTTGTATGTGCCCTGTTTAAATAAAGGGTAGAATTTTTATGACCATTATTATGTAGTGCTTACCATGATTTTGAAATAACTTTACAACAAAAGTCGGAGACGATATTCACAATGATCTTCCTGACAGCGCTTTCGTCTTGTAGCTTGAGACAGCTCTGACTTGCAGAGGATATTTTGTTAAGGCGCAACGAAGTGTGTTTTAGTTGATATAATAATAATAAAATTAATGAATTTTTAGTTTGAAACGTGATAATATTCCAATTTTTACGGTTTAAGCTAAATCAGTCCTATGATGTTCTTGATGTTTAAAGGGGACTCCGGCAATTTTTAAGATTTCTGGACTCGAACGATCTGTAATAGTATCATTGTGAAGTATTTTGCGTAGTAATATTACCTATGGTCTTGACTGACACATGTGTCTGTAGAAGAGTGCACAATGATTTTACTGGGATTGTAGGCGATGTTGATATGCTCTGTCTGACAATCTATTCGTCGTGTAGACCAATTATGTCGAGTAGCAGTCTGACTCAGAGCAGTTAAATTGGTACACAAAGGACGCACGTGATGGTGTGTCGGGCAAAGCATTCTTGTGCTAACAGGAAGATAAGTCGTTTGGGACTGTCTATTGGGTATGAAATCGCGTTTGTACTTTAATTTTTTGAGGTCCGTCCTTTAGTTTTTGTAGTGGCGACGTCAATCTACTTACCTTAGGAGGTCCAGACTCTTTGGCTCGACTATATTCATTATTATATATATGAGTGGTTGCCTATGCGAAGAGAAAGACTCTCTTGACGTAATGTTGCACTATGCGCAGTATATAAGTCCTTATGTATTTTATAGTGACCTATTTCTGTTTCGGGGAGTTAATTTTGTTATTGTCTTTTCAAAATTGTTGTATTTGAAATTTTAAAGATGATTTTTGAGACTGTTAAGAGTTATATAATATGAATTAATTAATTCATATAAATAGCATAAAAATATTAATTTTACAAACACTGGAGAAAAGGAATGTGCAATGTAATGATATTATATGGTTTCTGGATTTTTCTTGAGTTTTTGATTGATAGATTCTGTGGATTTTGGAGCGATATATTTAACTAACTCTGTTATATGAGATATAAGGATCAGAACATTGATACAGGCTAGGGTGCTTTATAATAGGTAATGTTTATATAAAATAGCTCGTTA
Source organism: Trachelipus rathkii (assembly GCA_015478945.1). Lineage (NCBI taxonomy): Eukaryota > Metazoa > Arthropoda > Malacostraca > Isopoda > Trachelipodidae > Trachelipus > Trachelipus rathkii. The sequence continues at coordinate 2,427 of JABUQX010136677.1, forward strand.
TTAAGTTGATATATAAAGAAGATAGAGAATTACCTGTAGACACTCTTGATAAATTTAGAAGCTTTCAAAATCCAACCTTGACCAGACGGCTATATGTCAACTTTGAAATAGCTGATTTAGTTTTAATGGAGTCATAAACATTGAGTCTGAATTAATAGTTAACTTAACTGCTGTATCTATATGCTTATTAGTTATTCGAATAGATACTAAGTTATTTTAATAGCTTAATGAACAACTCTTGATTATTTTATTCTCTTCCGTGTACTCTCGTAGATTAAGCTACAAGAATGGTATGCTTATTACGTTTCTTTGCCTTTATAGTCTATCCTGAGATAAATAAATCCACGAGTTGTATATTTTTAATACGTTTGCTTGATAGGTCTTTATTAGAGTAATTCATATTATATAATTCACAACCTGTAATTAACGAACCTAACTTGGAATAATATGCAACATTAACAATATTGTAACAGCAATTTTATACACTTTAAGGACTATCATCTCTATTTCCGCGTTCTATATAGATGTCGATTATTTTATATTATTAATAATTATTATTTGTTATATCCTAAATGAATATATTTGGAAATGTTACGTTAGTAGTATCTAAGAACGTATTGATTAAGAAGTTTCTGTATTTACTGGATTCTACAGGTGTAGTTATTTAACACTATATAATGAAATACTGTGATACGTAGAGGTTGTATTAATCTTAAGTGACACACTCTCTCACTATTTAATACAATACTATTACTTTGTTTGTAATTTATATTGTAATATAATATGAGTATAATATTTTTACTTGATTTTTTAAATTTTTTTGAAGCAGTTTGATTTTACATAGTAGTATATAACATTAGTATTTGTTTAAGTCCAAAGTCTCTGTAATGTAAATTAATATGTTGATGTTTACTTCATCCCTTTAATATTATATGATCTCATTATTAAAAATTTTATATATTATATATATAATTTTCAATATATTTCATATTTTAAATTTTAACATATTATAAATATTCTCTATCCTTTTAAAATTATTTCTCAACATTTTTATACCTAAGTTAATTTTATATCTATGATCAGTCAGTTTATTTATTCAAAGTTTCTTGTTTATATTCTTTATTTTTTATATATATATTTTATATATATATCTACTATTTTTAAAATACTTATTATGTTATCACAAATGTTTGCAAAATATTCCGAATTGATTCCTGAATAAGTATTTTCACAAATTTTTAGGAAATGTCTTTTTTTCTTTTTAATTGTTACCTTAGTATTAGCTATAATGTATAATTGGAGTTGTTGTTGTAGATATTATTAATTATTATATTTATATATTTTATTTATTTATTTAATTTAATCTCTTTATAAATTCAATTACTTATCAATCTATTATTCAACTTGATTCTTATCAAGCATATTATTATTTTATTTATATTAAAAATCTGTTTCAATATTAACTTAATTTTTTATAAATTTAATATTATTATTATTATGATTATCTATTATTATTATTTATTCTTGATTATTATTGCTTCTCCCTAATTAGCACTTTAGAATAGTTATTGCTCTGATATATATTCAGAGAACCTCAGTTAGCAAATTTCACTTCCTTCTTTCTTATAATTTAAATAAGTCTGAGTCTAGTGCAAAAAGCGGTAGATCCAACCTCAAATTAAGCGGTTGATATCCAACCCTTTAGTGCAAAATCTGCATATCCTAAACCCAAATTAAGGTTGTACTATGCAAAGATTGATACCAACTGTCAAAAGGCTTTATTACTGACATGTTCAACTTTGAATCATTTATCATCTTTGTCTCAATCTCTTCTTTCTGTTCGAAGGTATGATATCTGACGATAGAGGTCAACTAGTTATATCTTTTTCTAAGTTATTGATCTCTGTTTTTTTTTTAAATTCTTTTAGGATGTTTTATGGGGTGATACGAGTATGTGTAGTGGAGTTTGATATCAAAGACTTTTGATAGCGTGTTTTGGCATGTAATGCCGCTCTCTTATTTCATTTCTTATTTTACACCTTTTAGTTTGTTCCATTTAGGCAGGTGTTGGTGGCTTGACCTCTTTTTTTTTTCTTTGTCTTGTTTTAGTTTTATTCCCTAAGGTTTTGTTCTTTCTCCCTCCCTGGTTACAACTATGCAGTGATATAAGTAGCATTTGAAGACTCGTAATAACTCAATGTTGAAAATTCAAAACATACTAGCAAAAAATAGTTAAAACTGAGTGTTTTGTTTTGCCAAGGTTTTTTAAAAATAATTTCATATCTAAATGAAATTAGAGATTAAAGAACTTTTTAAATCTTTAAACTCTATAAAAAAACTATAACAATAATAATTCCGTAGATTTTATTTTATTTTTTTTATTGAGCTCCAGATTTCATTAATATTTGATAATATATAATAAATATTATATTAATTAATATATCTGACAGTACCTTAATATTTATTATATATTATAGTATATTATTTATATACCTATATAATATATATATTTGATATAATTGACTATATAGTATTATTAATATAAGTAAGCATCGAAATAAAAAATGAACTGTACAGCAATCACTATGTAGTTGATGCATGGTTATGTCAGAAAAGAACAACAAACTCCCTTATACCTAAGTAGTTAATTTGCAACCAAATTCTAAACAACATTTAACTACAGTATTTAATATTCCTATTTTAATACGGACAGAATCTTCAAACAAAATTCTAATTTCAAAGTTTCCCCCCAATATCAAACTGTTGGTATGTCTAACAAATCTAAAGTCCCTGTTTCGAGCCTAATTTTTTTTGGTTTTATATATATATATATATATATATGTATAATATAACTCTATATAGCTATATAGATATCTATTATTATATATATATATTAGTAGTATCAGGACATAGTATATATATAGATATATTATATAATAGTAACATATATTTATATATTATATATTATATATATGGTGGATACATGAGCAGTATTATTTCCGTTTTACTATTTTATTTATTTAAGTTTGTTAATTTCACAGTTATTCCAGAAATGTTTTCATACAATCCACAGTTCAAAACCCACAGCACACTTCAGCAGCGAACACAACACCACACCACACAACAACACACAACCACACACACGCACACACAACTACACACACCAACGCCTACACACTTGTTGATTTAAATTCTTGAGGAAATATTTAGGTATGTGAATTTACATCAAATTACGTCATAAACTGGATTTTTTATTCCCAAAATTGTACTACTGTGGCAAATTACTTTAAACCAAAAGTAGTAGTAGTAGTCATTGCAATGAGTTGTACGGATTTTATTTTATTATTATAACTAACCTTAAAGGGCCTGTATTTGACTAAACACCCGCATAAGGAATTATATATCTTTAGTTTTAGAACTCCATTCTTCAATTGGTTCTCCTTCATGTTTGTATTAAATAAATTTACATATATTATATATATATATTAATATAATTACTTATTAGTATTATATATATATATATATATATTCGCTGATAAATATTATACTATATATAATATATAACTATCTAGTAAGCCTCCTAAATATATTTATATATATATTTAGTATCGCGTCATATATATATATAATTATTATACTATATTATAGTTATATTAATATATTTAAACGTATATATATCCTATAATTATCATATATAATAGATATCTTATTAAACGTATGTCTCTACATTTATTCTTCCAATTTCCTATTATTCTGTCAATATAATACTTACTTACTATATATTTTTACAGTATATATATATATATATATATTAATTCTCATAGTAATATATATATACTATATATATATAAGTATAATACAATATATATACTCAATAGTATGTGGTCTGTAGTTCGTCGCGTATTTATATCAACAGTTATATATATAATATATATATTTACTAGTATATACTATATATAGAAGATATATATAGTATCACCTATAATTATATATATACCGTATATATATATATAGAAGTATTTGATTTTTAAACTTTATTTCAAAATCTGCATTTTTCTTTTTATAAAATTTTATTTAAAAGAAAAAAAAAATTTGTTAACCACCTTTGGTTAATATAAACTCTAATGCTGTTTATTATGTATTAAAATTTTCAACTTTTAAATTCCATAATTAGTAAATTTCTAAAATAATCATCAACTTATTTTAGTCTGCTTTATTTTTATTATTATTTCATTATTTTATTTATTATTATATATTATTATTATTTTATTATTATTATATTATTATTATTATTATTCATATTATATATTTAATTTTAAAATTTAAAATTTTTTAAATTATTTATTTACTTTTTTTATTACTATATTATTTATTATTATTATTATTTGGTATTTATTTTATTAATTTCATTATTATTGATTTATTATTATTATTATTAATTATATATTATTATTATATTATTATTATATTATTATCATCATTATCATTATCATTTCATATTGGTTTTATTCAATCGGATTATTATTATTTTATTATATTATTATTATTATTTTATTATTATTAATACTTTATTATTTATTTTATTTATTTATTATTACTTTATTATCATATGCTTTATCATTATATATTTTTACTTTATTATTATTATTATTATTATTATTATTATTATTATTATTATTATTATTATTATTATTATTATTATTATTATTATTATTATTATTTTTATTATTATAATTATTAGATTCTTACTTTTTTTTGTTTTTAATATAATTAATCATCATCATTATCATTATCATTATAATTATAATTATTATTATCATTAGTTATCATTATCATTACTTATTATTATTAATTAATTATTATTATTATTATGTATATTATTATTTTATTATTATTTATATTATTATTATTATTTATTATTATTATTCATTTATTTTAACCTTTTAAATTAAAATATCCTAAGTATGAGACAATAACTGTTTTAAAAATGTATCACCATCTTATAATGTAAGAAATTGCGCATGATCAAATCTTAATATTTAAAGCAATGCTAAACCTTTGAGGAAGGAAATGTCTGGATCAGATTGTCTCCAATTTACAGAGTCAATCAATTTGTCTAAAAATCATAAAAAACGTTTGGAGCTTGTCTCGGTTTCTAGTTTCCATTTAACATTGCTAAACTAAATTCTATTTTCATTCGTTCTTTTAATACAATGATAACAAAGACATCACAATATTCTCTCTCTCTCTCTCTCTCCTCCTCTCTCTCTTCTCTCTCTCTCTCAGCTCTCTCTCTCTCTCTATTTCTCTCTCTCTCTCTTCTCTCTCAATTAGACACAAATCACACATATAATATATATATTTATATATTTAATTATATATATATATAACTGGGTAAAAAAAGTGTGGATATATTAATTTAGTATCACTTGTATCATAAACATAGACTTTGTCATAGTGTTTGGTTACAATGTACCGAATGTTCTAAAAAGTCAATCTTCTAAATTAAAAAAGGAAAACATTAATTAATATCGTGCTTGTCGCTACCTTGTGTGTGCTAGCAAATGATAGAGTATATATATTAAATATTACATATTATAGTATAATACTACAGTGACTAACATTAATAATCACTATTATTATCGCTATGAATATATATTTCTTATATAGATATATACTATACTAGGTAAAGATCCTATGATTAATATAATATATATAATATTATATATATTATATAGTAGCTACTATACTGACGTACAGCTTATATATACCTATAAGTAATGATCAATATACATTCGTATTTCGTATCCGAGTTACGACACAGGTCAATTCTTTCTTTTGCGGAAATGGTCTGCGAGTCATAGAGCACTTGGGTGCGGGAGGCTGGGAATAATCCCATTCAAATGCATTCGAGAAACAAAAATTAATATAATAACTGAACAAGCCACGATTAGAATAAAGGCTAGAGGTACAAAGAAAGAGAAGGGGTGCAGGGGCAGGGGGGCGGGTTGCAGGCAGGATGCAAGGTAGAGGGATTATTTTAGAGGCAGACCATTCACCACCTATTCACAATTCAAAAAATATTAAAAAAATTGTTTTTATGGTTAATTACTCATTGTATTTGTGCAAAGCTCTTGATATATATATATTATATATTATAGACATATTATTATACTAATATTATATCTATTATATATTATAATAATATATATATATATAATATATATATTACATAATGGAAATATTAATAATATATTATATAGTTATTATATAGATATATTATATAATAGACTATGATGATTATAACATACGGTATAATATACTTATTATTATATTATAAATTTATATATATATATATATATATATAATTATATATAATAAACTATATATATAGTATTTATATATATATACTTTATATTAATATATATATTTATATATGATTATATTATAGTTTTTATATTATATATTATATTGATATAATTATAATATTAGGATATTATTATTAACTTATTAATATAGTATTATATATACGGTCTTAATACCATATACATAATATATTATAGTATATATATTTACAAGTATATATATATATATATAAGAATATATATACTATATAGTATATACTATATATACTATATTTTATAAATTATATTATACTATACTATACTAGTATAGTAGTATATTAGTATATTTAGACTATAATATACTATATATTATGTATTATATTTTAGTAATATTATATATAACTAGGATGAATAATTATTTTTAAGTATATTAATATATTATATTTAAGCCTATATTATACTTATATACTATATATAATTATAATATATTAGTATATATATATTAGTTCTTATATAATTATCATATATATATTATAAGATCCAAATTGTAAATATATTATATATTAATATATATATTATATATACATTATTTAATATAGTATATATACGCTTTTATATATATACATATACCCTGTATATAATAATCAATATATATATTACTGATTATATATTGTATATCTTATAATCCTATATTAATATATATACTATATTTATATATAAGTATATATTATAATAATCTCTTTAGTATATTTAATTTTATATATATTTTATATATTATATTATAATAGTATTAAGTATAAATATATATATATATTTATGTATAATTATTATACTATATTATATATATAGCATACGTATTAATCATGAGACTAGTATAATATACATATATATACTATATACTATTTATACGTATATAGTTCAATTATTACTTTTCAGTCTAGCTTGAAGCACGTGATATTTTATTGTCATTTTAAAAAAGAAATAATTAAAAGAAACGTCATCCATACCTCATATATATTATATATACTATATTATTATATTATATACTATAGTATAAAGCATTATTTCCTATACAGTGTAGTATTAGTATATATATATTATATAAATATATAAATTACTATATAGCTATTATGTATATATAGGTTATATACCTCTTATTATATATACTAATATATTATGAGTATATTAATATATATACTACTATAATATATATTATCAAATATATAATATAATATATAGTATATTATATAACATATTATTATATATACTATAATAATATATATTATATAATTAATTATGTATGTATAATTATATACTATTATTATATATAATTATTATTATTAGTATTATTGTGATATTATTATATTATATATATATATATACTCTATATATATATATTTATATATATTAAGTAATGATTAGGGATGTGCCGAATATTCGGTTAAGTATTCGGTTATTCGCTATTCGGCCAAAATGCCGACTATTCGTTATTCGGCTTTTGTCGACGTATTCGGAGCCGAATATTGAAGCTTTATAAACCATAAATGTAGTCAAAGTAAGGGAAAGTTGTAATATTAATTTACAATTTAAATTTTAGAAACTTATTTTCCAAAAAAATAAAATAAGCCAAATTTTTGTAGCCAATATGGCGAAAATCTTGTCATTTGTCAGATCCTATAAGAGCCTTTGACATTTTTCAATATTCCTAAAAAATAGAATTCATTTGTGATATGGGATAATCAAACATGGTAGCTTGTATAAGGGAGAGTGGCTTTGCTATCAAGTTTCATGTTTATCCATTTTTGCACACTATGCATTCCACGATTCAAATATTATCGTCAGAACTCTGTTAAAGATATTTTATATTCTTGACAGAAGCATACCCTCTCATTTTCACCATTCAGCAACGGCAGCTGCAAGCTTAAAACTTTACAGATGCAGCTGAATGTCCAACAGCATAAATTAATTCAAGACGTTTCTTCTACACGCTGGAACAGAGAACTTATGATATGCTTAAAAAAATTGTTTGAACAAAAAGTTCGCCTATCCACATACGCTGCTGAATGCAATCAGAAAATGTGATGATTTTCAGTGGCAAATTATTCCATTTACGTTGAACATTTGACAACATCAAAGTAAGAGGTATGTAGACTTGAAAGTTTACAGTCGCCAATGATCCTTCCATTTTAGAATGAAATCTATTTTTAAATAAGCCAATTAAAGCACAGCTTCCAGTGGGAATAATACACTCGTTGACGATGCTTATAAGAAATCAGTGAAAAAAGACTTCTAAGTTTCTATGAGATAATTTCTTCAAGTCAATCAATTTACTATTGTGATGGATATTTTTGAAATGAAAGAGCAAAGTAGAGTGAAATCAGTAAAATAAAAATACCTTGATTCCACCCATTCAAGAAGAGGTATATGTGAGGAACCTTTATCTTCTGCTGACGGATGTTTTACGTAGTGGGGAAAGTGAGCTGAAGGTTCCATTTTCACTTCTTTAATGGATTCTTTTAAAAGAAATTAGTGGGCCTCAAAAATCGTCATACAGAAAGAAAGTGAGAGTGAAAAAAAGAAAGTCCATTCTTCTGACGATGTGATTAATGTACATAAAAGTACAGTCTACATACGGATTAATCAAGCAAATAACAAATATATACAGTTTGCCACTTTGATTCAGCTGAAGAAATGTATTTCCCTTTTCAGTGGAAGCTCGGGAAAAAAGTTTTGAGAAACAAAGAGAATTATCATTAATATACCTTTTTCAGCCTCCACCGTCAATCAGTCGAAAAGTGAAGAGAAACTTTTAGAACGAGGAATGAAATATTATGAAGCCACAAGAATAGGTTATCCCCTGACAATGAAGAACTGCTAATGTTCTGTCATTTTAACCCTTAGAGCTTATTCAAATAATGTTTAGTTTAATATCTTTAATTACGAAACTTTAATTTCTTTATTATTTTTAATAATGTGATTTCTTCTTCAGATAAGAAATTTATTTACATTTTTGTTTTATTACTTTGTATATAACACTGGTCAAACATGAAATTTCTTGGACGGGGTTTTGCAATGAGTTATTGATTGCTGATCCAAAAATGTAATCCGGTTTTTGCCACTATCATATTCGCATTTGTTGGAGATTTGTCGTCTAAACACAGATTTGTAAAATTTTGACTTTTTAACCTCTTTTCAAGGGGTCTATCACAACTTATTCAGCGATAGTATATATATATATTAAATTATATAATAATATATATAGTATATATATGAATATATAATAATAATATACTTCGTATATATATATAATACTATACGGTATATTATATACGTATATCTCTATGTATAGTACTATATATTGATAGCTATAAAATTATGAGTTTGGATGATATGAACTGGGCAGAAGAAACAAATCGCAATGATTTGATACATGTCTTTGATAGATATATGGTAAACATATAATACAACTATGAATAAAGAGTAGTATGGGACAACATGAATGTAATAGAGAGGAGATGGGTTAGGTTAATGTAACTACCTACGACGGTAGTTAACCTCTTCGAGACGATCTACTGTGCATAGCGTCTGAAAAATCCCTCAAAGCTCCAACAATAGTCGGCATCATATTGATATCCCACCTTGTCCTGGTACGTCCTTCCATGAACTTTAGATCTTGATGGAAGCGTTCACCTGCTCATCACTAACAATCGCTAGGTTATCCGGAAATTCTCTCTAGATGAGAATGTAGAGATTGTGCAACTTAAATACTCATTCGTCATCCAGGAGAATGAAAAACTGTCTAGCAGTTTTCCTGTAACAGTTGTTTTAGTGGCTCTCGCTTTCACTGTTCCCCGAAAATTTCTGTGCTACTCGAAAAAAATTCACGCTCTTTGCCTCTAGACACACGTCTTATTTGTTGTAGGCAAAGCAGCATCACGGAGAGTGTCCGTATTTGTGGGCCACACAAAATATCCCCGCTTTTTTCTTCTCGTCACTCAGACCAGGAAACGTGTGAGCATATATAGGCGAAAGCGATTCACCGAATCATGGGTCAGGGCCTATCACAAATATGCTTCATCAAACCAAGTTTCTGTGTGTAGTTGGAGTAGTAGCAGTCTTTTCTCTTCTGGTACAGAGTGGTTCAACGTACGATGATTCCTTGTCATGGCGGTCAAGGTTTCCATCGGTCCGGCTCATTATCTCCCTTTGGTCCAGTGCATCTTATGCCCGCCCGGCTGTCCAATCAGCACAGGAAAAGCAGATACTACTTTGGTGAAACCTGCTTGCTGACTGAGCAAGATCTCGTTTACCATTTTGAGTGTCGACACGCATATTTGTACCAAATCCATCGTACCCAGATATTGGCAGGCCTCTCAAACTGAGTATTGATTTTGCATACTCCTCTATCATCCGTCTAGAGTACCCTACTGGAAAAGCATACATGTTGCCGTCGTGTAACAACACACACTTTAAACTGCTCTGGAAGTGTCAATAAATACAGTCGCCACCAACCGCTGCAATCGTATGCTGGGAGTAGTCCCTAGCGATGTAGTAGGCCTACACTTCAATCTGCATTACACAAGGTTACCATCTGACTGGGGAAGAGCCTCCGCAGCTGCTTCTCTGTTACGATAAAATGTTACTCTTTGTGCATGGTCCAGTAGTCATTTTTCATGCAATCGAAGCCAACAGCCTCAGGAAAGCTTCGGCAAATACAACTCTCAATACAAGATCGTCAGCTCACACCTGTGGTGCCCAGAATGACGCACCAATCCTGCACGTGTATTTCAGATGGATGAATCAGACATCATCCAAGTCTATTGGGCATCCCATACAACTGTAACGCTATTAACGTTACCACATTGCTTCCGAATAATCGACCGCAAGTAAACTTCCTACTTACTGTAGATATATGCGGAAGGTAACGTCTGTACAATCTACTAGTGCGCACATGAATTGTTGTCATCTATCCTTAGGAATCTGCCAATAAAACAGGGGACCATGATGTGCACGAAAACGGATGTGATACAGCAATCCGAGGAATATTATGGTAATCAGCAGCTTGCCCGAATCTTACTATATATTGCTACAAAGGTTCATCCAAGAACAATTTCCACCTTTTTTTGTTGATCAAGTGTAAGGTTTTCTTTATTTTCCCTAAATGGATGACCGAACTTAGAAATAACTATTCGGCCGAATAGCGAAGTGATTATTCGGCCGAATATTCGGTATTCGGCCGAATACTTTTAGCCGAATATTCGGTATACGGTATTCGGCTTTTTCACTATTGGCACATCCCTAATATATATAATTAGTATATATATAATAACTATTAAGATTAATATATATATTACTATATATACATATAATTATACATATTAAATCTATACCTATTATATATATATATTTATATAGTATAGAATATATATATATATTATAATATATTAGTATATCTAGTATATATATATAAGTATATAGTATACTATAGTTATATATATTATATATTAAGTACTATAGTATATATATATAATATAATATAATGTAGGACTTGAGAACGTACTTCATTGATTTTCCTTCTAATGATTACTGCTATGAGGAGATGGGTTCCACTCAGATTAAGTAAAGCAACAACCAAGGAGATTTATCTTGCCTGGAGTCTAACATTCCAATTTACTTCCCGTAGACTAATACTTATTATATACAATTTCCTAAAAACAGTCCCAATACTAGAAGTTTATTAAATTTTTTTTTTAAAGATTTTCGAATCTATCTGGAATATATCGGATATAACTTAAATCTTCCAATAATATCTCAAATCTTTCTAACCCTTATTAATGTTTGTCCAGTATAGTTTTCATGTGAATGCTGAAGTGGTGATCTTTCCAATCTCTCTGACTCTTCGTTTTCTGCACTACGTAATCTCTTATATTTCCTTTGACAAATAGGAAACTTTCAATAGATTCTCTCGCAAAGCATAAATTTGCAAACTTCTCTGTTTCGGTACCTATCTATGATTCTCTCAGAATTCCGTCCTGTTCACTCTATTGCAGCTTTAATTATGTTAATATTAGTGTTACTGTTACATAATATTTCATCGTTGTCCTTTTTATAATGTTTATTAATGACATATCTGTCACTTTATTTCCGGCCCAATTATATGTCATTGATTTTGCCTTACATTACTCCCTTCATTAAGAAAAGCAACCAACCCAACAGTAAAGAGGGGTGACCTTATTGTAACAGACTTCAGATCTTCCTTATGTTTCTAATTATTGAAGAGAAAATAAAATTTTCATAAAGTGAAAATGCAATTTTAAGGAAAAATATAATATCTGAAAACACAACTCAAATCATTACGTATCCATACAATTGTTGGTTGTTTCTTTTCTCCTTTTATTTCATTGATGAATAAACAGTTTAATTTTATCAATCTTCTAAAACAGGGGTGGGGAACCTTTTTAAAATGGCGTGCAAATTTTAGAAAGATTTTTCATGTGAGGCAATATATATATATATATATATATCTTATATATATATATATATATATAACTATATATATATATATATATATATATAATAACAACATATAACATATATATATATATATATATATATATATATATATATATATATATATTCATATATATATATATATATATATATATATATATATATATAGATTTTCATATTATTTACTTTTTATTTTAATGAAATGTTTATTTGTTTCTATTTAATATAAGGATTATGAAACAAAATAAATGTTATTAAACAAAAAATAATAAAATATAGAATCTCTCTCTATATATATATAATATATAACATATAATATAATATAATATTAATATGTATATGTATATATATATATATGTATGTATATATATATAATAATAATAATAATAATAATAATAATAATATAATATGTATATATATATATAATATATATGTAATATATATATAGAAATATAATAATATATATATATAATATATATATATATATATATATAACTATATATATATATATATATATATATATATATAACAATATATACTGCTGCTGCTGCTGCTGCTATATATATATATATATATATATATATATATTCTACTAACTGAAATAAGCTTTTTTTATCTAATGCGATGGCTGCATTTGTTTTTTCTCAGAGAGTTCTGTGAAATTTGGAGGCACTGTAGAGCTAGCAAGGCGTAATTGATTTGACATGTTACTGTCAGTTAATCTTGCACGAAGGGGATTCTTTGTCAATTTTAATTTTGAAAAGAACTGTTCGCATTTATATGTTGTGCCAAATAATGAAACAACTTTTAGCGCATGATTTCGTAGCAGTGGGAACTCCTGCTCGGTTAAATAAAGACTATAAAACTGAAGAGGAGTCACACAGTTAAATTTAGCTTTCAATGCATTATCGCACTGCAAGTTAATTAGTTCTAGTTGTAATGAATCAGGTTCATCTTCTGACCTTACGTTAAATGGGGAGTCGAATATCTGAAGCTCAATTTGAAACTTATTAAGATCAATAAACCTTTTTTCAAATTTATCATAGAGAAGTGAGCAGGCCTCGGAATACGCCACTGTTGAAACTGGTTTTCTTCCATGTAATGTTGGAAAATGAGTTAGATTAGTTTTCTTTAGCTGCGCCATCCACAGTTGTAACATGGACTGAAAAGATTTAATTGATGTATAAAGCGAAGTAATCAATAAATCTGGTCCCTGTAATTTCACGTTTAAGTTATTCAAATGCTGAGTGATGTCCACAAGAAATGCCAAATCACACAACCATTCTTCCTTCTCCAGCTCATGGATGGGCATATTTTTCATGTCCATGAATATCATGATTTCATTTCTGAGTTCATAAAATCTTTTGAGCATAGAACCTTTTGACAGCCAACGAACTTCACAATAATATAACAAATTTCCATAACATGCTTCAAGATCTAATAAAAACTCTAAACTACCTGTTATTTAGACCTTTACTTTTAATTAAATTACATTTCACAACAATAGACATCACATTTGTCATTTTCAAGGACACGGCACACAAATTTTGTTGGTGAATTATACAATGAAATACAATTAAGTTATTATCAACGTGCCTCTCTTCCAGTTCCTTTTTAATCAAAGCAACAAGTCCTTTTTGAGTTCCCACCATTGATGGTGCACCATCAGTGGCAATACCAATTAGTTTTTCAAAGGATAATTCATAATCAATAATTGCAGACTTTACATTGGAAAAAATTTCTTCACCTGTTGTACTTCCATGCATAGATTTCAAGCAAAGCAGTTCCTCTCTGATATGGAAGTCAGAATCAACTCCACGAATAAAAATTGCCAACTGTGCTGTACTCGTGATGTCTAGGGTTTCATCAACAGCCAAAGAATAGAATTTAAATGACGCTGCTGCTTTCTTCAAAGTTAACTCAATGTCATTAGCCATTTCACAGATGCGATCAGACACTGTTTTTCGTGATAAACTGATGCTTTCGAATAATTTTACTTTATCTGGAGTTAAAACTTTTGCTGCGGTCACTAAGCATTCTTTTATGAATTCTCCTTCTGAATGTGGTTTCAGAGCCTTTGCTATTAATTCAGAAACCTCATAGCTTGCTCGAACAATGGAGCTATTTTGTTTATGTGTATGCTGCAATATTGACTGCTGGCCTTTTAGTTGCTTTTTAAGATGATTAATTTTTTCGAAGCGTATTTCCCCTTGCACATTATCCAATTCCTTATGCTTGGAAGAATAATGGCGCTCAAGATTGTATTTCTTTGGTACTGAAACAGATTCCCCACATACAAGGCATATTGGTCTGCCTTTATTTTCGATGAAAAAATAATCTTTCGTCCATTCTTCTTTGAAATTATATAAAGATAACTTTTGTCTCTTTGAATTAATGCTGGACATGCTTCCGAAATTCCAAACAAATATAAATCAACCACAAAGCAACACAAACTGACAAAAACACTATAAGCACTTGCGTCCTCAACAACCGAAAAAACACTGCATGAAGCCGGAAGCGAATTAGGGAAGTTGTCATACTGACAAAACCGTTAAAAAAAAAAGTTGCTAGGCTTTTAAAAATTTAATAAAAATATATATATATATATATATATATATATATATATATATATATATATATATATATATATATATATATATATATATATATATATATATATATATATATATATACAAAGGTGGGCACCGTTAATGAGAAAGTTAACGTCGTTAATTCTTAATCGTTAACAAAAAATTAACGGCGTTAATCATTAAAGCGTTTATCGGTAAAGAATGTAGCGGAAGTTAACGTTAATCGTTAACGTTAACCGTCTTCAATTTTTTTTTTTTTACAGTTATCACCACCACTCACGGGCAGAGCCCTATTCAAGGAGGGGGGTTGCACGCCAAAATTTCATCCGCTAATGCAAATTACGCAGATGAACATAGACGCCGAGCTTTAAAGTGAGGGCGTTTAAATTCAACGGGAAACACCAGAAGATAGAGAGTTCCACAGAACAGTGGTGGAAGGAAAAAGGAAACACCGCAGCGAACTAGCCTGGAGTTACCAATATCTACACAAAACTCGTGCGCAGATACAGCACCCCTTGTGCTACTAGGGCGTCGTAAAGGTGGTGGTACGCGAGTGGTAAGTTCCCTCGAACACCTGCCGCTGCGATACCTATAAAGAGATAAAGCACCAACATCGCGCCGCAAAGATAGAGGGCTAAGTGAATTTGGAAAATACAGAACAGTTTATAAGCCTTTCGGCCTTTGACTCGACCCTGTCAAAACCTACGGTCATACCAGAGCCCCCAGATATGAGAACAATTACTCTAATCAAGGCGGATGTGACCCTTGTATAGCTGGAGTAACTGAGAAGAGGAAAAAAAGTCTCGCAGTCTAAACAGAACTCCCAGTTTCTTTGAGGCCGCCCTAGCAACCATTGTGATGTGAGGTTTCCAAGACATTTTTTTATGTTAAGGCCAAGGATGTTTATATTGTCAACAGGAGAGACGAAAGAACCGTCAAAAGAGATAGGAAAGTTAGAAGGTATTTTAGAAAGGGAGATTTGTAGAAGTTGGGTTTAAAAGAATAAAATTTCACAAGGTTGAGACAACCCCAATCTATCCAGATCAGCGGGAATAGAATCGGAAAGATCAACTCGAGGGAATTCTAGAAGTAAAAGATGGAGCAGAATTGAAATGAGTTGAAGAATGAAGGGTCGAGTCATCGGCATGTGAGTGGATAGAGTTAGATGTGCAGGTGAGAAGATCATTAATGAAAAGTAGGAATAAAGTAGGAGATGAGACGAAACCCTGAGGAACTCCACTATTGACAGAAAAAGAAGAAGAAGTCGCTCCATCAACCATAGCCGATGTTTAGCGACTTGAGGAGAAAACTGAACATAAGTAGCAAGAGAGGAAGGAGGAAGGAGGGGAGCTTGGAGACCAGTGACGCGTCCCATACCCGGTCAAATGCTTTGGATATGTCAAGCACAACCGCCACACCGCAAGTCTGCTAGTAGTTCCTAAGAGCAAAACCATTAATCGGTTAAATAGGAAAGTATATCGCCAGTAGACTTTGAACAATATAAACACATTTTAGCCATTGAGAGGAGAATGAGATTCTAGATGGTCTAAGAAGTGAGAGTTGAGAAGGGTTTCAAAAGATCTTAGAAATAGAATACAAGTGAGAACTATAGGGCGATAGTTAGAGGAAGGATCAAGAGCGGCTTCCTTTTTTGGAATAGGTTGGACATGTGCGTGCTTCCAACACTGAGGGAAAGTGCTAGTATTAAGACATAGAGAATATAGTTGAACGAGGGGTGGTGTCAGCACGTAAGCACATTCCCTCAAAACTCAGGCTTTCAACCCTGTGTTAAACATTACTAAACTGGATAATAACCGAAAGTAAATATAAATACATTTTGAGCCATTGAGAGGAGGAGCGTTTAGGAAATTTTGAAAAAAGAGTTTCTCTTATCGAAATCGAACCTAATACAATTTAAAATCTGATAGGAAAATATTTTATAAACTTGTAAATTAAGGTAACGATTAACGGATGTAGGGAAAATTTTTAACTCGTTAATAGTCCGTTACTTCTTTTCGAAATTAACGAAAGCGTTAAAAGTTAACGAAAAATTTAACGAGTTAATTAACGGATTAACGCGTTAATGCCCACCTTTGTATATATATATATATATATATATATACTTATATGTATCTCAATCTATATAAACAGATATATATATTTATATATATATATATATATATATGTATGCTATTATGTATTAATGATAATAATAACAATATGTATATGTATATAATAATATATGTATTTATATGTATATGTTTATATGTATATATATATGTAATAATATATATATATATATATATATAATAATATTAATATAAATAAATAATTCGTTAAAAATAAGCAAAAATATATTCGATGTTAAATAAAAATACTATAATATATATATAATAATATATGTTATATATATATATATATAATAATAATATATAATAACAATAATAATAATATGTAATAATAATAATAATAATATATATATATATATATAATATATATATATGTATATAATATAATATATAATATAATAACTCTTTCTTAACTCTTAATATGTAACAACAATAATAATATATATATATATGTAATATATATATATATATATATTTATATATATATATTTATAATAATAATAATAATAATAATAATAATAATAACCAATATATATATATATATATATATATACTATAATAATATATATATGTAATAATAATAACAACCAACTAAAAATTTCCTAACCAACATATATATATATATTAGGGGAAAAACAATGATATTCGGTAGGTATTCGGTATTCGGCCTATTCGGCCAAAATAGCGAATATTCGGTATTCGGCTTTTTGCCGAACTATTCGGGCCGAATATTGAGCTTTATAAACAATAAATTACGTCAACATAAGGGAAAGTTATTTCAATTTAAAATTGAAATTTTAGAAACTTATTTTCCAAAAAAAATAAAAATATAGCCAAATTTTGTAGCCAATATGGCAAAAATCTTTGTCATTTGTCAGATCCTATAAGGGCCTTTGACATTTTTCAATATTCTAAAAATAGAATTCATTTAGTGATACGGGATAATGGACCAAACATGGTAGCTGGTATAAGGGAGAGTGGCTTGCTATCAATTTCATGTTTTATTCACATTTTGCAACTATGCATTCACGATTCAATATTATGTCAGAAGTCTGTTAAAGATATTTTATTTACTTGCAGAAGCATATCCTCTCATTTTCACCATTCAGCAGCGGCAAAGCTTAAAACTTTACAGATGCAGCTGAATGTCAAACAGCATAAATTAATTCAAGACGTTTCTACATGCTGGAACAGAACTTGTGATATGCTTAAAAGATTGTTTGAACAAAAAGTTCCCCTATCCATATACGCTGCTGAATGCAATCAGAAAATGTTGACTGATTTTCAGTGGCAAAATTATTCCATTTACTTGAGCCATTTGACAACAATCACTAAAACAAGCATTAAACGTGAAGTAACAGTCGCCCAAGTGATCCCTTCCATTTTAGCAATAAATCTATTTTTAAATAAGGCAATTAAAAGCAAAAGCTTCAGTGGAATAATTACACTCGTTGAAGAGCTTAAGAAATCAGTAGAAAAAAAGACTTTCTAAGTTTCTATGTGATAAATCTTTGTGTAGCTACTTTCTTAGATCTGCGATTCAAGCTAATTTTTCAACATGAATCAGATGAATCAGTAAAAAATATGGTCGTTGAGGCATGGAAAATGCATGAAAATTTAGCTTCTAACTCTTCTGCTGACGATGATTTACGTAGTGGGAAAGTGAAGCTGAAGGTTCCATTTTCACTTCTTTAATGGATTGTTTTAAAGAAATTATGGCATCAAAATCGTATACATAAAAGAAAGTGAGAGTGAAAAAGAAAGTCCCATTCTTCTGACGATGTGATTATTGTACATAAAAGTAAAAGTCTACATACGGAATTACATCAAGAAATAAACAAATATATAAGTTTGCCTACTTTGACCAGTGAAGACAATGATATTCCCTTCAATTGGTGGAGAAACACTGGAAATAGTTTTATGAATTTGAAAAAACTAGCAATAAAATACCTTTCAGCTCCACCGTCATCAGTCGAAAGTGAAAGAATATTTAGAACAGGAGGAAATATTTATGAAGCCACAAGAAATAGGTTATCCCCTGAAAATGGAGAACTGTTAATGTTCTGTCATTTTAACCTTAGAGCTTATTCAAATGAAGTTTAGTTTAATATCTTTAACTACGAAACTTTTCAATCTTCATTTAATTATTTTTAATATGTGAATGGTTTGCTATAGGTAAGAAATAGTTATTTACTTTTGTTTTATTACTTTGTATATAACACTGGTAAACATGAAATTTCTTGGACGGGGTTTCGCAATTGATTATTGATGTGCTGATTCCAAAAATGTAATCGGTTTTTGCATATCACATCGCATTTGTGAGATATTATGTGTAACACAGATTTGTAAAATTTTATGATTTTTACCTTTTTCAAGAGGGTCTATCACAATTATTGGGATATATATATATATATATATATATATATATATATATATATATATATATATAATATATATATAATAAAAAAATATAAAAATAAATAAAGAATATATATATATATATGCTGCTATATATATATATATATATATGAAGGGAGAGAAACAAATCACAATGATATGATACATGTCTTTGATAGATATATGTTAAACATATAATACAACTATGAATAAAAAGTAATATGGGACAACAATGAATGTAATAGAAGGAATGGGTTTAGTTAATGTAAACATACCTACGATGGTAGTAACTTTCTCTTCGTAGACGATCTACTGTGCATAGCGTCTGAAATATCCCTCATCAAGCTCCAACAATAGTCGGCCATCATATTGATATCCCACTTGCCCTTGTAACGTCCTTCCATGAACTTTAGATCTTGATGGAAGCGTTCACCCTGCTCATCACTAACATCGCCTAGGTTATCCGGAAATTTTCTTAGGTGAGAATGTAAGTAGTGCAACTTTATACTCATTCTACATCCAGGAGAATGAAAACTGTCTAGCAGTTCCTGTACAATGTTAGTGGCTCTCGGCTTTCCTGTTCCCCAGAAAATTCTGTGCTACATCTGAAAAAGAAATCCACGCTCTTGCCTCTAACACAGTCTTTGTTGTAGCAAAGGCAGCATCACGGAGGAGTGTCCGTATTTGTGGGCCATCAAATATCCAGCTTTTTTCTTCTCATCACTCAGACCAGGAAACGTTGAGCATATATAGCGGAAGCATTCACCATCATGGTCAAGGGCCTTCACAAATTGTTTCATCAAACCAAGTTTTATGTGTAGTGGAGGTAAGATGATGTTTTCTCTGCACAAGTGGTTCACGTACGATATTCCTGTCACCTGGCGTCAAGGTTTCCTTCGGTGGCCATTCTCTTTTGGTCCAGTGATCCTTTGCCCCCGGCTATCCCAATAACACAGGAAGCAGGGATATTTGGTGAAATGTTTACCATTTTGAGGTCGACGCATATTTACCATCCATGTACCAGATATTGCAGCCTCTCCAAACTGTATTGATTTTTGCATACTCCTCTATCATCCGTACCGAGTACCCTACTGGAACCGAAGCATACCTCTTGCCGTTGTGTAACAACACACACTTTAAACTGCTCTTGGAAGTGTCAATAAACAGTCGTCACTCACCTGCATCGTATGCTGGGAGTCCCATAGCGAGTAGTAGGCCTACAACTTCACTGCAATACACAAGGTTACCATCTGACTGGAAGAGCCTCCGCAGCTCTGCTTCTCTGTTACGATAAAATGTTACTCTTGTGCCATGGTCCAGTAGTCATTTTTCATGCAACCTCGAAGCCAACAGCTCAGGACAACTTCGGCAAATACAACTCTCATACAAGATTGTTCAGTTCACCCTGGGTGAACAATGACGGACCATCTGACTGTATTTCAGATGGATGATAGACATCATCCAGGTCATTGGCATCCATACATGTAGACGTACTTAAGTTACCACATGCTTCCCGAATATCGACCGCAGTAAACTTGCTACTACTGTAGGAGTATATGCGGAAGGTAACGTCTATATACAGCCTACGTAGTGCGCGCATGAATTTTGTCATTCCTAGGGAATATGCAAAAATAGGGATCCATGATTGCACGAAAACGGGATGTGATACAGCAAATCCGAGAATATATATGGAATCAGCACCTCCGAATTACTATATATCTGCTACAAAAGTCCATCCAAGAAAAATTTCACCTTTTTTTGTTGACCAGTGTAAGTTTTCTTTATTTTCCCTAAATGGATGACCGAACTTTGAAATAACTATTCGGCCGAATAGCGAAGTGATTATTCGGCCGAATATTCGGTATTCGGTATTCGGTATTCGGCTTTTTCACTATTCGGCACATCCCTAATATATATATATATATATATATATATATATATATATCTAATACATAATATATATATATATATATATATATATATATAACTCTATATATATATATATATATAATGATAATAACTATATATATATATAGAGAGAGAAGAGAGAGAGAAATTATTTATTCATTATATCTATTCCTTCTATCTATTCTGTCTGTGTAACAACTACAAACAAGATGTTGTCAATTCGTATTTTCCAACGACAACTCTATATAAAGGTATATATAAATATATATATATATATGTATATATATATATATATATATAAAAATAAATAATAACATAATAATATATATATATATATATATATATATATATAATATATATATATATATATATCTATATATATATATATATATATAATATATATATATATATATATATATATACATATATATATATATATATATATATATATATATAACATATATATATATATAATAATATGTATGTATATAATGTAATAATAATAATAATATAATAATATAATAATATATGTAATATAATATAATAACAATAAATCAATAACAATAATAATAATATAACAATAACAATAAATATATATATATGATATGTATATATATATATATATATAGTTACACGCGCCAACATATATATATATATATATATATATAATAATAATAATAATATAATATATATATATATATATATATATATAATAATATAATATAATAATAATAATAATAATAATAATAATAATATATATAATATAATATAATATAATATAATATATATATATATATATATATATATATATATATATACTAATATATATATATATATAATAACCAGCAGCAACCA
>JABUQX010136678.1:0-12500 GCA_015478945.1 Trachelipus rathkii
AGAGAAGAAGATGCTCTCTCTCCTCTCTCTCGCTGTTTTATAATTCAATATCATTCAAGTCCTTTTAAAGGGCCTTTTAAGTACTTGTTGTACGTGCTTTCTCTCTTGAAAAAGAGATGATATCCTCTCTTCTTTTTCCGTCATTGGCCATGTTGAAACAGTCCGGTGCCGTGCTTCAAACACAATGTGTCTTCAGGTCCGACGCTCGGCGTGTAGCAATGGCTTTGTTCGCGCGGTAGATGTAGTGGTAGCGTGGGTTAAAGAACTGGTATTTTTGTTCTCCTATGACTGGGCCGCGCAATTGTTGGGGACCAGGAGATCCTTCGAGCTAAGCCGGATGGCGTGGATGGAGGCTATCTGGCCACTTTTTTGTAATAGATCGTGCGGGATCTGGCGTGGAGGATTATTGTAGAGTTCTGCTGGTGTGGTAATAACGAGAAGTAACAGAGACGTGGAGTTCCGGGAAGCTCTTCGAGGCAACCACGAGGGTGCGGTGCTGGAGGCCTTGGACTAGTGAAGGAGTGGAGGTGCGGGGAGAATGTTGGGTGAGTATGGTGCTCTGGGTTTGGTGTGACCTGTTGGGGGGTGGGAGAAGGACTACACCTGTTAGATCCCATCCAAAACGAGGAGATCCGTATCTCCACTGGAACCTTCCGATGTGCATTCCTCGCCGGGTGAGCCCTTGGAAGTTGAATCCGATGTGAGGCCATCTGACTCTTCGAAGGGAATACCATCAGTTGTGTGTGTGTGTCCGACAAGTTAGATGGTCTGTGTCGCTTCGTCGAACCTCAAGTACCATTGCCCTAGACCTAGTGTTCTAGCGGAAATATACATTCAGAATCATCCTTACTGGCGCATTTGCAATGACAGTTTGATATATGCCTTAACTTGTGCTCAAGTATCGGCCTGTGTGGCAGTGAAAGGGTGGGCTGCTCTGGTGTGCTCTTGTGGTGGTAGAGTGGTTAAGAGGTTTGTACTGATCTGGGCGTAGTCCTGCTTTCCGAACATTTGCCTTGGTCCTCCGCCTAGTCCGTCTGCGGTCCAGATCGTTATCCATGATCCGCTGCCTTGTTAAGGCATCATGTCCTGGTTTCCTTCCGCTGAATGTCACGTGTGGGAGTTTCCTCCAATGTTTTACTGACGTGGTTTATAAGTCAAAGGGAACAGTGCTGGGTGCGTCTGCTATCTGTCCTGACCGCAACCTCTCCCATACCCTCCCTCCTCATGCTTCAGTTTTTACATCAAAATTAATGGCTTTAATGATTTGCCCCTTCTCGAATTCTATTCCTTAAGCAAGACAGATCACTCAATTATAATGTCATTTATTTTGTAGGATTCGCATCAGCGGCCGTCTCAGGCCCTCCAAGCGCCTTAAAGCCCCTAGTTCTTAAAACGCAAGCCTATCAGCTGTTCAATCAGAGTTTCTTCCGGCCTGCTGCCACTCGTCGGTAAGAAACAAATACATACTATGTTGGAGCCAGCCCTAATCTCTCTAATAAGGGGTACTGGGCAGGTGAAATATCGCTGAAACAGGAAGAGGCCTGGTGCTACTTTTCTGAAGTTGTCATAGGTACCTCCCGGATACCATTCGACAAGGTCGCCTCCTACTAACTGATTATTATTCTGCTCTCAGACAAGGCTTCCAGTCTAATTGACAAGAGTGCTGGGCGAGTGATCAGCGAGGGGCGAAACTTAGAAATATAAAGCTAAAACAGTTGGTGAGGTTTTTCTCTTCTTAGATTTTCAAGCTCTACTTGGCCGCGCTTCCCGTATTAGCCCACACAATATCACTCCCACCCACTACATGTAATGGGGACCGCTGCCGCGCGCAATCCTGCAAATTTTGCTCGGTCGCCATACCCGGTCGTCAATCTGTTCACGGCATACTTCAATTCATTGTCCCGCTAACGTAGATCCCAGTTCACCATCCTCATTTTCTTACTTTATTGTCCATAACACCTTCTAAGAAGGTTATCCATATCTTATCTGAGCCTTCCCACTTTAACAGTAACTCTATTTTCTCATATCTTCAACAACTGAATATTCAATATTAAGACTATTTATAAAATGTAAGAACATCTGGTTTGTAATTTAGCTTTGTTAATGTTTACTTTTGTGACTGAATATTACAGCATTTCGCTCATCTAAATTTTTTACATTAAAATATGTATGAGCCAGAACCCACCCATGGAGTTAATTATTTAACCCAGTGTGGTCATTTCTCAGTATGCCGTTGTGGGTCCTGCACATGAACTCATAGTATATATATTAATATAGTATATATATCATATATATATATATATATATATATATATATACTATATATATAATATATATATTAGTAGTATAGGGTGGAGAGTGTATGATATAGTATATATATATATGTATGTATATAGTGTTAGTATATATATGAGTGTGTGATGGTATATACTATAATATATATATATAAATATTATATATATTATATATTATATATATATATATATATATATATATATAATTATATTATATATATATATATTTATATATATATAATATATTAGTAGTATATATTATATATTATTATAGGTGAATTGGGGTTAACGAATGGCAGGCAAACTAATGGAAGTGTGTTTGATACACATATAATGTATGACTAAACACGGCATAAAGTTGTAATGTGATTTTTTTTGTTTTCGAATTAAGGGAAGTTATTCAAATGTATTTTTTTATGATCAAAAATTGAATGATAAGTTTAATTGAAAGGTATTTAATTTTTCAATAGAAATTTCGGATAGTATGAGCTTGGACCCTCCATGAGCATTTTCATACATACAAAATGCGGAGAATTAGTGCATCTCGATTGTCCACCTTTCGTTTGTATACCTCACGTTTTCACTTTTCAACCAAGGCCTCCATAAAACAAAAATCCAAGGGTGTGAGGTCTGGAAGCATTGAAGGCCAACTAACTGGCCCAGTCCGCACCGAAATCGCATCCTTCGTGAAAGATTCCGATTTAAATAATAATGTGTACCTGGTGAGGACAATATGGAGGAGTAACGCGTCTTGCTGATAGTAGCATAACAATCTTGGTTATATTTATAGCGAGGACATCTATATACCTTGTAAATCATTTTGCAAAATAATCCAAATGACGTTCCCTTGTTAGGCTATTCTCAATAGTGTAAGGACCAATTAAATGACTGTCGGCAATCCCACACCAAACGTTGCTGAAAATTTGATTCACCTACTTCGTGAGTATTTTCAATAGACAATCGATGAGAGTTGCAGATATTTTCAACGACGTTAAAAGTGAATATTGCTTCATCAGTAAAAAGGATGTATCAAACCAAATGATGATTAGCGATTATCCATCAACAAAATATCATACGTCTACCATATTCACCTGGCTTGGGTGTGGCTGGCACATGTGTAGGTGCTACGGATAATAAGCCTTGTTCGTGAAATGTGCTGGATAATTTCTAAGAAACCCTGTTATAGTTAAATGGGCGGGCTGGCAGGATTCTTCGGAGAGCTCGTGTTATAGGACTAAATTCCGAAGAATACCCTTCTACTTCATTTACAGCATCTTGTCTAACGGGCACGGTTCAAAATGTGATGTGGCCCTACTGTGGAAGTTTTTTAGCGGCTTCCACAGTGTGGCTGAGGGTTGTTTGATAAATAGGTTTTTATTCCGGTAATTTTACGGATGACGAAACCATGTGTCTAAAACTCTGTCAACCGCAGCTGTGGCTTTCCAGCACGTTTGCAAAAAATATAGGAACAGATACATCAATGTGTCGCTATATTCCAGATTTGAGATATATGTATGCATGTTGTTTTAACCACGTTATCGATCGGATTTGTCCTACAAAACTGAAGTTTCACAACTGACAGGTGTTTCGTTGACAAATGATACCTTGTATGTGTTGTATAATACATATTATCCATTTCATATAATCCACAATTCTTGTTGTGTTTAACATAAAACATGTATATCGATGTAATGGGTAGATACAAATGATGAAAATCGGATTACCAACTTTTAGTATTTTTTAGTGCATACATACATGTGTTACAATACCATTTTCTTTGGTTTTGCTGCGTTCCTTCCCGACTCACCGTTTATATAGTATTATATACGGTATATTTTATATATTATTATTAGTATTATATAATATATTATATATTATATAGGTGTAAATATTAGATAATATATAGTAGTATATATATATATATATAATATAGTATAGTATATATATATATATCAATATGTGAGTATATTTATATATATATTATATATAATTTTATATTGGCAGGCGAACTTGGAACTTGGAGAGGTTTAAAAACAAACTTCTAGCAATGATGTGATTGTTCCATAAACAGTTGGAATGTTTAGTTATCTTGACGAAAAGCGTTCAAGGCTATTACATGAAAAGTGCATATAATACTTAAACATAGTAATATAACATACGCAAAGATTGCAAGAAGGTTTAGCGACATAATTTATATATATATATATATAGTATATATATATATATTATAGTATATATTATAAGTATATATTATCACATGTAGCTATATACGTTATATTTTATAAGTATATATGAGTTGGTGTAGTATTAGTATATATAAGGTATTATATAATTATATAGTATAGATGTATATTATTAATTTCTTCACTTTCTCATTTCAAATTTTTAACTCTGCTTTTTATTTCTTTTTTAAGTTCTTCACTTGAATTATTATTATCGATTATGAATTTATTTTTTATTTATTTTTAATTATTATTGATTATTATTATTATTATTATTATTAATTATTATTACACAATAAAAATTTACAATTGTATTTTTGCGCAATTATTATTTCTCTTAGTACACCCGTCATCACGAGTAATAATAATAATGAATAATAATAATAATAATAATAATAATAATAATAATAAATAATAATAATAATATAATAATAATAATAATAATAAGTAATAATAATAGTAATAATAATAATAATAATAATAATAATAATAATAATCCCTACGTAAATTTAAGAATAGAACTTATTCCCGTAAAGCTTCAGTTAGAAAATTAATTGACAAGCTTGCATTCTATGACAAAAGATTAGATTTATTGGGCTTTACGTATTTTTAGCGTAAATTTATCGCTGTTACGCTGAAGTTCATAATTTATTTGTTATATTGGTTCTGCAATTGTCATACAGTTTATACGAGTTATCGTAAAATAAGATAAAAAAAATTCTTTTGAATTAAGAAATAAAAATAAATAAATGTAAACAAAAAAAAAAAATTGACAATGAGTTGTGAAATTTCTACTTTAATTGTCACAAAATTATTATCAGAAACACTTAAAAAATATTTTTCCTTCTTCACAAAACATGCCTATTCTTTTGTCGATGTATTGCTTCTGCGTCTGTCTCGATAGTTCAACAATAAGGTATGTCAAAAGATTTATTATAAAAAAAAATTTAAAAATTTCATGTTTAGAAAGCAACTCAACAAATACTCTCTCTATTTGCATTGTTGCTTGATATGTAAAAAAATTCATTTGTTTTATTTTTCAAATTATATCTATATATATATATATAAAAAAATTGCAGTTCTTTTTTATTGCACAAATGGCGCACATATATCTTTGGTTGTATCTGCACCTTCAATGCACCTGTATTTACTACTATATCCTTTTCTTTTGAAAGCATTTTTTATTATGGTTATTTGCTTAAAAGCACTTTTTTTTTACCTTTTTAGTAGCACCTTTTTCACTTTTGTAAAGGCTTTTTACACATTTTTCTTTTTACTGCTGCAAGAAAATGTGACATAGTTGGTTGGTGGTTCGACATGTTACCCGCCCACTGCTTATAAAAGATTAGAAAGAATGAAAAATAAGGGTGTAAGTTTTATGTATCCACTGAAAGCATATATATATATAATATGAGTATATATATATATATATATATATATATTGTATATATATATGAGTTATATGATTATATAGTTATGATTATATATATATTAGTATATATATGATATGATATATATATATAGTATATATATGATATATAGTATAGTATAGTATATATATAATATATATATATTATATATTATATATATATTATGTGTATATATAGTATATATATGATATTAGTTGATATATATATATTATATATATATATAGTATATAGGTATATATACTATTATATATATAGTATATATATATATTATATATATAGTAGTATATATATATTATATATATATAATATAGTATGATATATTCAAGTGTTATTTTTATGCGGAATTGTATATGGCTCAAAGGGTTTTGAATACTAAATAAAATTACTTATATGTGAGAAGAAAGTATTTCAGTATTATTATACATGTAAACTTGATATATTATAACAAGTAGGTTATAAAATGACTTAAAACTTTTTAATAATAATTGGTGCTTTGTCTGAATTTCTCAGCGATTTTCGAATTTTTATGGAATAAACAAAATAATGGCTAACGGTGACGTAACTGATTGGTGGAGCTCTTAGCCAATCATAATGCTTTAATGAAATTCGTAATTGAAGTTTTATAGTATTCAGGAAAAATACGAATTTTGTGATTTAGCAAAATCATTCCAGTCAGTAGTCAACAACGAATATGTAAGCCTACTCTGTGACGTCATTGTTCAAAATAATCATTATCGTACAATTTTTATAAAGGTAGTCGCCAAATACGGGATCTTGACTTATTATAAGTTGTATGCATTCTGTTGAGTCTAGAAATGTTATCGACAGGGGAGCTAACTTATTATTTAAAACATGTGTAGTGGTACATTTGAGGTATGTTTATATATAACAAGGGTATGAAAAACAAGTTAATAACAAGACTTAATAAAGATAATCCTACATTATTATTATGAGCGCTTTTAATATCTTATATAGTAACGGATAACACAAGGGATAGATTTGGTTATGTCCTGCGTGTGTGGCCGTGGGTTTTGAAATGAATTATCATTATAGCCTGGTTCAATGGGGATGATAGGTGTAATACTAGGGTGGTGTCAACGAGAAGCTATGGGGGAGGGGAAATTTATTATTTTTTCAGGTGTTGTGATCGTTTCCGGTGGACCTCTTGGTCTGGCTAAAGGTTGCGCAATGTGTCTGAAAAATGAGAATTGGCCAAGGTTCAGGCTCAATTGAAAAAGCGCTGACGCGTCGAATTGACGTCTCATTGAGGCAAAGTTGTTGGTAAAAACTGGATTGTTGGGGGCGAAAAAATCAACAGCTTTTCTTCCTGTCAAAAAAGAAAAAACTATTCTTATAACCCAAAGTTAATTCTAGTTTTATTTCAAAGGAAATGTTGTGCTTGAAGTTCTCACTCTCTCCCCTGTCGTTTTCCCCTACAGCAGCGATCTTCCCAGAACTTTGTTTGATGGCGTCGGCTAAGACGAAAATAATTAATAAGTTGTACTGCCCTGATAGGGTGCCGTATAATGTAAGGCTATACCAAGCTGGAAAGAGAATCCTCGGCACATCGCGTGGAGTGACATATGGCGATCCATACACAGCGCGGAAGGTGTGTGAGCCTAGCTTCTTTGGTGTACCGCCAAGTAGTTCGACTGTTGGTGGTATCCCTCCGGTGGCTACGCGAACCCCACTTTGAGGGAGACCGCTGTTCTCCGGAAGCAACAGGTTCTTATATATATAAGCGCAGCATAAGTTTGAAAGGGAGAAAGACAAGATTATTTAAATATGACCAATTAAAAAAATTTCTCTCTTCCTTGAACTCATGCTCGTTGATGTTTTAAAACGTTTTAGAGGGCAAAAAAAAGGCTAACAATTTTGGGGTGTTTTTATATCAAAATTAGCCAACTTTTTCCGAATTTTGATGTCCATTTTTAGGTGGGGTGAAAATGGGGGCCAGCCCCAGCCCAAAATTGGATCTTGCCCTTAAAAGACGAAGGTGAGAGTGAGACTTCAAGACAATCAACATTTCCTATAAAATATGACAAGAATCAAGTTTCTAGCACAAATAATTTTCACTTTATGAAGGAGAAACTGCATTTTTTTCTAAAAAAAAAAACACATTTTTTCCTTTATAAAATGAAAACTATTTGTCCTAGAAACCTGATTCCTGTTTTATTTTAAAGGAAATATAATTGCTTTGAAGTTTCACTCTCACCTTCGTCTTCTACATCATCAACGAGCGTGAGTTCAAGGAAGAAAAACAATATATATTTTTTAATTATCAAACCACTGGCATTAAATTGCCATCTAGTCAAGTTTTACGCAGTTTATTTTATAATATGCGCCAAATGAAATTGAATACCAGAGAAGCTGCAAGGCTTACAATAGAGGAAGTTCTAATTTTTTGGGAGAAAGCTAAGATAGCAATCAGACACTTTAAAGATTGTGTTGCTAAGCTTGAAAAACTGTATGAAGAGTGGAGAAAAAAAAGCCGTTACTAGTCTGCAAGTACAGCAGAAAATCAAAAGTAGAAGCTTTTAAGTCAACTTTTGATGACCTATTTAACCTTGCTCATCAAAATGCACTGAAAACACTACTGAAAAACACAAGCAGTTTTTATTACTTCAGAGAGAAAAAGGACGTCCTGACTGCATGGGAGGCGTTGACATAAAATTCGTAAAAGCAGAACAGCGAAGAAAAAAGAGACGATCAGCTGAGATGGCAAATTGGCAAATTGGCGAGTTTCAGAGCTTTCCCTCAATTTTTCTTTTTTTTCATGTTACTTAGTTCTACGTTGGTACATAGTTTGACATTAACTAAAACTTTTATTTATTACAATTATTTTTTATTTATTATTATTCTTCTGTTCAGATTAGTTACCTTGGTGCCATTATCTCTGTGAGTACTTAATGGTTTATTTTATTTTATTTGTTTTATTTTTTGGAAAGATTTGAGGATGAAGGCGTAGAACTGGAATCTTCACTAAGCAGCACATCAGAGGAAGAGAAGCCAACGCAAGAAGATATGGAAATGGAGGAAAATTTTCCAGACACAGAGGAAGTAGGGCCAGAAATAAAGAAGAGGAAGTACTCTCGAGGAAGTGAAGAGATTATTACTGAAAAATTGTCTTTATTATTAGATAGGTATAGTATTTCTGAAAGAAACACAGATCAAATAATTTGAGTTACTGCAGAGGTGTTAGGTCATGCCCCACTGAATTTAATTGTAAGTAAAGTGCAATACGACTCGGCAGACAGCAATTCCGAAAACGAAGGACTGAGCTTATCAAAAATAGATTCAAGAATTCCGATTTAGAGGGAGCTGTTGTGCACTGGGATGGGAAATTGCTTCCAGATATTTTGAGTAAAGAAAATGTAGAGATGGTAGCAGTTTTGATTAGTTGTGGAGATGAAGAACAGTTCCTCAGCTAAAAATAGTATGGGAAATACTCAAGCAAAAGCTGTATCTTCAGCAGTTGACTAGTAAGGGCAGTTGGGAAAATCCAGGCAATGTGTTTTGATACCACTGCAGTAAATACTGGTCGCTTCAGGGGAGCCTGCGTTTTGCTAGAACAATTATTAGAGAAAAATCTTCTGTATTTAGCATGTCGCCACCATATTTTAGAAGTTATTCTAAAAGCAATTTTTGATTATGAAATGAACATAACTACTGGCCCTCAGACAGATATTTTTAAAAAATACAAAACTAATATTGAAAATGAAAGTATTGGATATAAAACATGTAATTCGGACCAAATTTCAAGATTTCTTATCGAACAATTAAAAAATCAGAAGCCCAGGGATAATTATAAAGAATTTATCCGAGTTTGTTTAATTTTTTTAAGATATCTTCCTCCAAAAGACATTTTATTTTCAGAGTATCTGGTGCTATTCATCACGCCAGATAGGTGGCAAAGGTCATTTAATTTTCCAAAATATATCTTTTCAGTCAATTTTCATTAACAGATATAGAGGAAAAAGGTATTGAAGACATTTGTTTATTTATAACCAATATTTATGGAAAATCATGGTTCAACGCCCCCAAACCCACTTTGGCCTCCAACCAAGTTTTAGGATCATCCTTATGGAGTCTTAGAGAGTTTGTGTCCCCCTGTCCACATGGTATTTTATTGCTGGTGGTGTCACTTCGTCGTAGACGAGGTTACGTATCCCGTAAAGGGGGTGCCGCCCATCCAAGATGTTTTTGTTTATGGCCTTATATAACACTAAGTTTTTGGCGCTTTTTAGCATTTTTTCTGACACTTTTTCCACATGGCACGATCGACTAAGTCATGTCAGAATCTGAATTGGTCAAGGTCTCCAACTCTGGAGGAGTTTGTGGATTTTTTCCAGTGGTAAGTAACATTGCCCATCAATGGTTGCGACGAGTTTTCGGAGGCTCTGCAGCTTCTCAATGATAGGAAATCCAAGTCATGTCGACCATTGACTTGGAAATTTCCATTACATCGTTAGATTTTGACGTTTGAGACGTCAAATTAGGGGTTTCTAAGGTCGGCGAGGCCGTTTTCGACGGTTTCAGATTTCAAAATAGACAGAAAATCAAAGCCATGTCACCTGTTGACCCGGCAATTCCCCAAATGTCGTTAGATTTTGACTCTAGATGTATCAAATTAGGGGTTTCTAAGGTAGGTCAGACCGTCTATGAGGTCTGGAAGACCGGTTTCTGAGTTTTTGAATCTGAACTTATTGGGTTTAACTCCAATAGGGTGTTTTTGATTATATGGCTTTAGTTAGATGTAAAAACAGCAGCCGACATGTTTCTGCGAAGGAACCAGAGCCAGGGAAGGAGTCGGATCCTGAATAGGTTCATGATATGGATCGCTGAGCCGGAGCCGGAGCCGGAGCTGGAGTCGAATCTTGAAATAAGCATATAATAGTCCAAGTGGGGTATCTTTCCCTATTTACTGCTAAGTAGAACTTGATTTTGAGGGTTTCAAGTTCTTATGGGGTATTTGAGAATCCCCAGGGGGCACCGAAGAAGTAAAGTACAGAGTGCATAGCTGCGGAAGTAAGGGAGTCGAACCAACTCCTGATCAGGCAGAGTGTGAGCTGAGCCAGAGTAGTGCGGTGATTGAATCCAAAACTTTGTTTTGACTTGCATAATGTGTGTTACATCAATGATGGGTGCTGAGATCGAATACACAGTCTTAACACTCTAATAGTGGTGGTAGTAGTAGTAATCACCATAGTCAGTCAGTCCCATTGAACTTTATTATATTATTATTATTATTATTATTATTATTATTATTATTATTATTATTATTATTATTATTATTATTATTATTATTATTATTATTATTATTATTATTATTATTATTATTATTATTATAGAATAATAATAATAATAATAATAATAATAATAATAATAATAATAATAATAATAATAATAATAATAATAATAATAATAATAATAATAATAATAATAGTAATATCTTTTTATCCATACTCTGTAAATGATGTGAGCCCAAACAAACAATATTTCCGAGCGAACGAATTGAAAACTAGTTGTGACGTTATTCTATAACTTAATGCATTGTATTCGTTTTCTAAATAAATGAATATATTATCATTTAATAATTTGTATACTCCAGTTTCTTTTCAAACACACATATATATATATATATATATATATATATATATATATATATATATATATATATATATATATATATATATATATATATATATATATATAAATATATATATTTATATTTATATATATATATATATATATATCTTCTCTTTCCATGTAATCCGTTTTCTATCCGTTTTTGATCATTAACTATAATATTTTGATCACATCATTTTCTTTTAACCTGCAACAATTATATTTTCACAATTTCTTTTGTAAACCTAAACTATTATATTTTCTTTTCTTTAAAAACTTATTATTTCCTGATTTATTTTGTTTAAAGTTGTTAGTTATTTTAAAAATATATTTATTTTCAGAAAATCTATTTCATTATTAAACATTTTATT
The DNA here is from genome assembly GCA_015478945.1 of Trachelipus rathkii. Lineage (NCBI taxonomy): Eukaryota > Metazoa > Arthropoda > Malacostraca > Isopoda > Trachelipodidae > Trachelipus > Trachelipus rathkii. The sequence continues at coordinate 11,946 of JABUQX010136678.1, forward strand.
ATTATTATTATTATTATTATTATTATTATTATTATTATTATTATTATTATTATTATTATTATTATTATTATTATTATTATTATTATTATTATTATTATTATTATTATTATTATTATTATTATTATTAAAAATATGTATTTTATTGACCCTAAAGCAGTAAAGCAGTAGCGCATACACCCATATAATATATATATATATATATATATATATATATATATATATATATATATATATATATATATATATATATATATATATATATATATATATATATATATATATATATTATATGCTATATATATATATATATATAACTAACTGCTGCTATATATGTTTGTGGATAGACTTATGCATATAATAATAATATTAAAATTAACAATAATAGATCGAGGTAGGCCTAGATAGTATCTTAATGTAAGATTTATACAAAACTATATTTGTTTACTAATATATATAATATATATATATATATATATATATTTAATATATATAATATGTATAATAATAATAATATATAATAACCAATATAATAATAATAATATATATATATATATA
>JABUQX010136679.1:0-17500 GCA_015478945.1 Trachelipus rathkii
ACCCACACACACACACACACACACACACACACACACACACACACACACACACACACACACACACATTATCATTTACACACACACACACACACACACACACACACAAATTACACACACACACATATTATTACATATATATATATATATATATATATATATATATATATATATATAGATATATGGACACATCCACACACACACACACACACACACACACACACAATAAATATACATACATACATATATATATACATATATATACATATATTTATATGCAGAGAGGAGCAGGAGGAGAGAGAGCAGAGAGAGACAGAGAGGAGAGCAGAGAGGAGGAGCAGAGCAGGAGGAGAGAGCATATTAGAGATGTGGATCCAGATCCAGATCCAAAATCCAAAAGACAACGAAGCAAAATGATATCCATTTGCAAACCTGCATCCGCAACCAAATCTCTGGAAACATTCGCATCCGCATCCGCATCCGCATCCGCTTCCTCATTCCACACTTCAACGACATCCACATCCGCATCCGCATCCACACTTTTTGTCATGAGGATGATGTATATATATATATTTCTTTTTATAGCGAGATATATATATATATATATATATATATATATATATATATATATATATATATATATATATATATATATATATGAGTGAGCGGGAGTGAAACACTTCAGAGAAAGGAATTATATACTCTGGATGGAGACAGCGCATATATTTATATTATATATATATATATGCATATATATATATATATACATACATATATATATATATGCATGATATATATATATGCATATACATATATGTTATTATATATATATATATATTTTTTTTTTTTTTTTGCAGTTTCCAAATCAATAAAAAATAAAATATATTTTGTTGTTCTTTTTAAATTTATCTTTGTTGTTTATTTGTAATGTTTTTGTAATTTGTATTTGTTTTTAAATTTTCACTTTTGGGCGAGAATGAGGAACAAGTCATTTTAAAAGGATAATTATCATTGCCTATCATTTGAAATTTTGGAAACTATGACTTCAAAATTAAGAGCATAATTTTTGTTACTTTCTGATGGGTGGAGGTTGGGAAAAGTGGATGGTGGATGCAAAGCGAGTTGGGTTCTCGTCCCGCATCCTGGAAACTTTGCAAACTCATTAAAACCAACAAACCTCACACACACACACACACACACATATATACATATACATATTACACACACACACACATACATACAGATCTTCATATATATATACATACATATATATATACATATATATATATATATATATATACATATACATATATATATATATATATATATATATATGAGAAAGAAAGAGTGAGAGGGAGAGTGAGAGAAAGAGAGAGAGTGGAAGAGAATGAAAGGATGCTTAATGGTGGGAGCTGTAATCGCTGATGGGATGAGCAGGTTCGTTCCTTCTTCGACTAAATCTTCTCTCCTCATAGTCCATGGTTCGATCGTGCTTCGCCCTCTGGGCTGTCCAGGCCAGGCACAGCGCGCATCGGGAGGTGGGAAAAATTCCCTGCCTCCTATCACTCTTTGCTAAATTTTTTCATTCTTGCTAGAAATCGCTGCAGGATACTCTTCGACGAGCAAAAGCGGGCTTTCATCAAAACGAAAGTGCGCTAACCTCCTTGGTTCTCCTACTGACAAATCTTTCTGGCCTCTAACAACTTCTGTAAATCTGTCTTTAAATCTTTCTTTCCTCCTCTTATTCGCTCTGATGGTTCTGTTGCTAATTCTCCAACTGAAAAGGCCAATCTCTTCGGCCTCCTATTTTCTCCTAACTCAACCCCTGACGATTCTGGCATTCCTATCCCTTCTCCCTCCCCTTGTATCCATGGCCTTTGCCTGTGATTGCACCTGACCGGCGCGCGGACTCCCGGAAATCTGGCGAACGTTAGAAGGCGGCGGCCCGGATGGCATTCCTCCCTGAGTTTTGAGGGAGTGTGCTTCCGTGCTATCTCTCGCCCTCGTCTTTCAACTATAATTTCTATGTCTCAATACTCAGCACTTTCCCTCAGTTGAAGCACGCACATGTCCAACCTATTCCGAAAAGCGTCTGACCTCTTCTAACTCATCGCCCGGTATTCTTACTTTGTATTCTATCTTAAGATCTTTGAAAAACTTTTCTCAACTCTCATTTCTAGATCATCTGAATCTCATTCACTTCTTTCCAATCGCCAGTACGGTTTTCGGCGCTCGAGGTCTACTGGCGATACTTTCCTTATCTTTACTGATTTATGGTTTTCTCCGCCCTTAAGAACTACGGGAGACTTGCGGCGGTGGCGCTTGAATAGTTCAAAGCATTTGACCGGGCATGGCACGCGTCACTGCTCTCCAAGTTCTCCTCCTTTGGGTTTGCTTACTTATGTCCAGTTTTCTTTCAAATCGCTCACTGTCGTTATGGGTTATTCTTTCTTCCTTTTCTGTCATTGTGGTGTTCCTCGGTTCTGTCCTATTCTCCGGTTTCTGGTTCTACTTTCATTAATGTGATCTTCACCTGCACATCTAACTCTATTCATCACTCATATGCCGATGACTCGACCTCTTCATTCGAACTCAATTCTGCTCCTTCTTTACTTCTAGAATTGCCTCCGTCTTAATCTTTCCGATCTCTATTCTCGCTGATCTGGATAGAATTTCCTGGTGGCCGTCTGAACTTTAGAATTAAATTCAACTTCTACAAATCTACCTCTCTAAGACACTTTCTAACTTTCTTCCTATCTCTTTTCGACGGTTCTCTTTCTGTTCTCCTGTTGGATAATATAAACATCTTTGGCCTAACATAAACAAAAAAAAGTCTTGGAAACCCCATATCACAACGGTTGCTAGGGCGGCCTCAAAGAACCGGGGAGTTCTGTTTAGACTGCGATAATTTTTTCCTCTTCTCAGTTGTTCAGCTATACAAGGGCCTTATCCGCCCTTGTATGGAGTATTGCCCTCATATCTGGGGGGGGCTCTGGTTTCACCCGGCTTTGATAGGGTTTATCAAAGGCCAGTATTTATAAACTGTTCTGTACTTTCCAGTTCCCTTGACCTCATCTTTGCGCGATGCTGGTGCTTTATCTCTTTCTATAGGTACTACAAAACTGCAGGTGCTCGAGGGAGCTGACCACTCGCGTACCACCACTTTGCGTCGCCCTCGTAGAACTAAGGGTGCTGTATCTGCACATGAAGTTTTGTGTTGATGTGGGTAACTCCAGGCTAGTTCAAGGTGGTGCTTCCTTCTTTCCTGCTAACTCTGTTCTGTGTATTCTATCCATCTTTTGTTTTTTTCCTGCTGAATTTAATCTCCCCACTTCCAAAGCCTGCGTCTGTGCTCATTTGCATTTACTTTAGTTGCTGACTTCTGAGGCGTGGCACCCCCTCCTTTGAATAGGGCCCTCCCTGCCCGTGAGTGGTGGTGACAACTGTAAATATATATGTATATATATATATATATATATATACACACCACAACACACACACCATAATCACACACACACACACACAAAGAAAGAAAGAGGAGAGGAGAAAGAGAGGGAAGAGGAGGAGAGGACACACACACACACACACACACACACACATACAACACATACACACACACACACATATTATTACACATACACACATACACATTATTACACATATTATTATTATTGTTACATACAAGCATACATACATATATACATACATATGAAAGAGCATATTTAAATATGGAGGAGATATATATATACATTTATTACATAACTGTATATATAGCACAGGTGTTTGATGAAATAGGGGACAATTTGAGGATATCTTAAAATCTACCACAAGTGTTTCTCATTCCAAATAAAGTAATCCCAAAGTTCCCTCATTTTAGTATGTAAATGTGAGTTAGAAAGGCAAGATGCATGGGATGCATTGGTGTTTATAAAACCTGTAGATGTGGTTATTATTATTATTATTATTATTATTATTATTATTATTACACATATTATTATTATTATTATTATTATGATAATATTACATATTATTATTATTAATATTATTTTATTATTATTATTATTATTACATTACACATTATTATTATTACATATTACATTACATTATTATTATTACATATTATTATTATTATTGTTAAACCACACACACATTCCCACCACCACACATTCTTGATCACCACCACACACCACATTGGCCACACATCACACCACCACACCACCATGATTATTTTATTAATCTTTCACCATTATTATCTTATCTCTTTGTGAAACTTATTCATTTAACACCATGGCGTGATGATCTGATTGCATTATTATTACATGTTGTTTGTATCCGTTTCTCGAGTAAATAAAAGCTCGAACACTACTGAATCAATATTCAGTATTCATCCTGCATTCCCATAATAAGGTGGTAAATTCCATCACAAACCCGCAGTATTCAACACAGATACAAGTGTCACCCTGTTCTATAGGTTACTTCTTTACGTTGCATTTCCGTAGCCAACTCGTCAAATCTACGGAAACATAAACACCAATATTCATATCATACCCCTTGCACCTTTCTAACTCATTATACCAAATGAAGAACTTTACAGGTAACCTTATTTAAGACAAAACGCTTGTAATGGTACAAAGATAATATCCTAAAAAATTTGTCCCCTATTTCGTAAACACCCTGTATATATATATATAGTTACATATATATATACATATATATATATATATATATATATGAGAGGTATATATATAATTTTGTGTTGACATCCGTATCGCATCCGCGGATGTGAAAAATTAGATATCCGCATCCACATCCGCATCTCAGCATCCGCATCCGCGGATGTAAAAATCTGACATCCGCATTCACATCCGTATCTGGATGTTAGAAATCTCACATCCGCACTCACATTCATTCTGGGATGTCAAAAATTTGACATCCGATACATCACTAATATATATGTATATATATATATATATATATATATATATATATATATATATATATATATATATATATATATATATATAGAGTTAGTTATATATATATATATATATATATATATATATTTATATATATATATATATATATATATAGTATATATAGTATATATATATATATATAGCAGTATATATAGAGAGAGAGAGTATAACACACACACACACACATACACATACATATAAAGAGAGGTGGAGAGAGAGAGAGGACTCACCGGAAATGGTATTTTATTAAAAATTATGTATTTTTCTCCATTTTAGAGTGTATTTTTCGGCCAATAAGCACAAGATAAAGTTCCTAGTCGCTTCAAAGGTTGTAATGAGAAGAAGGTTATTGTAAAAAAGAAATATTAAAGTTTAAATCTATGTTAACTAACTAACTCAGCATAACCTTACTAACGTATCATAACCCCACTTAATGTAATTCATTTTTATATTTATATTTTATTTCACTGCATTGTTTTAAAAAACGAAAACACGCATCTTGCAACTATGAGCGTTTGTATTTTGGTTTTCGGTAATATAAATAGAAAAATAAAAATGAAATTTCAATTTTCTTTTTTCTCCACAAACATTTTACAGGGGAAAGATCCTATCGAATGTCCATATATATATATATATATATATATATATATATATATATATATATATATATATATATATATATATATATATATATATATATATATATATATCAGTATGTAGTTATGGATAGGCTGGGTAGGCAGTGCCTTTCTTATTTTTTTAAGAACAAATTAATAATTTAAAAACATCTAAGAATATAAAATTGCTTAATATAGTAAGAAAACCATAAGAAAATGAAACTACATAATCTTTAAAGAAATATAAACAAAATAGATAACATGTTTGCCTGCCTATTCATTGCTTAATCCTGTTTACCCATGTACGCGTAGATGAAATAAAATTTCTCCCATACCTGCAATGATATTATAGGCGGAGCCTGTTTTCATCGGCGTTGTTGCCATATATCGGGTATTTTTTTAAATCGTTTTTCGCTTGCAATTTTAATTAATCTTTATATATATTATTACATAAATTAAATTAAACAAACAACAATTAAATTAAAACACACACATACATCCATTCAAACCATGTAAAAAGATCCACATCACACCGAGCATATACAGAGCATATATATATATATTATATATATTATATATATATATATATGCATGATACATATATATATATATATATATATATATTTAAATATATATATTTATCTATTTATATATATATATATATATATATATATATAGCATATTATTACATATATATATATGAAAAGAGTATATATATAAGGATATATATGTATATATATATGAGAGAGAGGAGAGAGAGAGAGAGAGAGAGATGGAAAGATTCAGGAGACCAGAAGGAGACATTCAGACATCTGTGGACTATGAATATTCAGAAGGAATGGCATCTCAGAACCCATCCAGATCCTGGATTGCCCAAAAATCCTGATCCTGACCCACCACACACACACACACATTATTACTATTATTAACACATAAAGAGCATTTAATATATATATGATATATATCTATGAAATCATAATCCAAATGAGAGGTGATCGTCAAATAGAGATATATACGTATCTATATGGATTTTTTTTATTTATTTATTTGATTATTTATATGATTATTTATGTATGATTCGACCGTCGTCGAATGTGGTCGCAGTGGAACCAGAAGGGAAGCAAAAAAACAGCAAGGCCAGAAGGAAGAGAGGCTGGAAAAAAGAAGGAAAGCCTGAAATTTTATTTTGAAAGAAGAAGATCTAGTCTATTCAGAAGTGGCCCAACATATTTTCTGTGAAGAGAGATTGCTTTTGGTTAAATTTAACGATAACAAATTAAAAGAAAAATTTTTTTTTTTAAAATTCGGGATTTTAAAAGTGTATAACTTTATTTTGTTTCAACCAACTACATTTAAAGTTTTGATGGAGAAGTTGTTGAAAATTTTAATTTCATACCTTATGGTAATTTTAGAAAGTTAGGAAAAATGAAATAATAAAGAAGAAATTTGAAATATTAAATTGCAGGAGAGGTGAAGCTGCATTTTCTCTCAAAGCGGTCGATCCATATGAAGTAATTGTAATTTTTTCCTTCTGTGGTGCAATAAAACTCTTCACTTATATATATTAATTCTTTTTACTTTTTTACTTATTTTTAGTATTTATTAATTCTGTTTTAATATTAGACATGCAGGAAATGGTGATATGTATAAATAAATATATATATATATATATATATATATATATATATATATGAGCATATATATATATATATATATATATATAGAGTGAGATATACATATATATATATATATATATATATATATATATATATATATATATATATATATATATATATATATATATATATATATATATATATATAGTCTATCCAGTAGGATCTTTCACCGAAATGGTATTTTATTAAAATTATGTATTTTTCCCATTTTAGAAAGTATTTTTTTTCGGCCAATAAGCATAAAGATAAAGTTCCTAGTCGCTTCAAAGGTTGTAATGAGAAGAAGGTTATTAAAGAAATATTAAAGTTTAAATCTATGTTAACTACAATAACTCAGCATAACCTTACTTAACGTATCATAACCCCACTTAATGTAATTTATTTTTATATTTATATTTTATTTCACTGTGCATTGTTTAAAACGAAAACACGCATCTGGCACCATGATCGTTTGTAGATTTTGTTCGGTAATATAAATAGGAAAAAATAAAACTAGCCAAATTTTCTCTTTTTTCTCCACAAACATTTTACATTAGAAAGATATTATCGAATGTCCATATATATATATATATATATATATATATTATATATATATATATATATATATATATATATACAGATATATATTATATATATATAGTATATATATATATATATATATATATATCAGTGGCGTAGTTAAGGGATAGGCTGGGTAGGCAGTGCCTTTCTTATTTTTAAGAACAAATAATTAAAAACATCAAATAATATAAAAAATGTTAATATAATAAGAAACCATAAGAAAATTAAACTATATAATCTTAAAGAAATATAAACAAAAAATGAGCTAAATATGCTTTGCCTGCCTATCTACTGCTTAACTTGCCTACCTAAGGTACGCGTAGCTGAAATAAAATATTTCCTATATTTGCAATGATAATAAGACAGGCGAGCCTTGTCTTCAAGCCTATGCCATACATATATCAAGTATTTTTTTAGTTGTCTAGATACCTCTCTCGCTTGCAACTTTAATTATCTTTTATATATATATATATATATATATATATATATATATATATATATATATACACATACACATAAGGATACACCCTATCAACAAATTCAATCGAAATATCAAAACAATGGTGTTCATTTATATTATCACATTAAAGTTTAAAATTGATGACATCCTATTCATCCATGCAAAAATCCAAATGCCTCACCGGGAATTATTATTACACACACACACATTATTATTATTATCATTACATACATACATATTAAAACAAACATATTACACATACATACATACACACATAATAGTATTGCACATATTTATATTATTAAGTACATCCAAATAGCATAAATATATATGCATATAGGAGTGAGAGAGAGAGCAGGAGGAGAGAGAGAGGTGAGAGTATAATATTTTTTTCAGTTAAGTACTCAATAGCATAAATATTACCTTTGCATTTTGAGTATGGAGTAAAGTAAAAGGGTGAGGCAGTGTCAAATGATATGCACAAGAGCAAAACTCAAATTATGTGCCTAGAGAGAAGAATAATGCAACGTTTTAACAGTTATAAAGAAATGTTAAAAATGCTAGTGTTAGTGTTGACGAGACGAAAAACTCCATACTCTTCCCTTTGAAAAAGATCAGCTATGAAGGTGAAGCCACTGGGGCAGCGTGAAGAAGTCTGCAGTTGCCACAAAAGAGCTAATCTCCTAGTGGTTTGATTTTCTAGAGGACTAATCCATCCAGAAACGTCCATTTGAAATGCAAATCATAGAAGGTTTAAATTGTGTGTTTGAAGAAGGTGAAGTATTTGTTCGGATGATTGTATTAAGTGGTAGAAAAATAAAGTTATTGAATTTTGGGGCAGTAAAAAAATCATATATTCTCTATAAGCTAGAAATTTGAGAAAGACCAGAGATCGATTGCTCGATGATCACCTACCCAACTTCAACGCGATATATTATATATATATATATATATATATATATATATATATAATATTTATATATATATATATATATATATATACATATAGCATATATATATATATATATATATATATATGGAGAGAATATATATATGGAGGAGAGACACACACACACACACACATTGAGTTCACACACACACACCATTAAAAACACACACACACACACACACACATTTGAACAGGAGTATTTATATATATATATAGATAAACAAAACAGAGAGAGAGAGAGAGATATAATATATATATATATATATATATATATATATATATATATATATATATATATATATATATATATAAAATTGTGTGTGTTCAAAAAGCATATTTTTTTTTTATATTTGTCAAAACTTCGTTATGTACTGACGTAAATATCCAGGTCTGATAATGTGTGAAAAATTTCAGAGTTTTGCGATGCCCCCCTACCCCTCGCACACATTACCCTCGATTCTAAAATTTCGATATTAAATTTAGGGCGTAGTAAATAATCATGTTCTCTATGCTAGAAATTTGTGAAAGACCAGTAACTTTATTATTATTATTATTATTATTATTATTATTATTATTATTACTTATTATTATTATATTTATTCTTAATTATTTTGACACACAATTAATTATTCTTAATTTTGAGAAGTTATTGACCAATTAAAAGATATCGCACAGGGTATTACTTATATTACATACTTACACACACACACACACACACACACACACACCACCATTACCACCACACACACACACACCACCACACATTATTCACACCACTTTATTACACACACATTCTTAATTACACATTATTATTACTTCATTTACACTTCTTTTTCCTATTATTAACAATTCAGTAAGAAAGATTTAATCTCTCTCTCAAACACCTGACAAAGATCGATATATATATATATATATATTATTATTATTATTATTACATATAAATATATATATTAGATATTTATATATATTTATATGAATATAAATGTATAGATATATATATATATATACAGGTATATATATATATATATATATATATATATATATATATATATATATATATATATATATATATATATATATATATATATATATATATATATATTTATATATGGATATAAATATAGATGGATGTGGGGGAGGGGAGAAACATGGATGGAGGGAGATGGCATGGACAGAAAGACGAATGGAATAATGGACGGATGGACGAGATATATATATATAATGGTATATATATATATATATATATAGAGAAAGTTATGATGCATACATACATATATACATATATAGTTATAGTATATATATATATATATATATATATATATATATGTAAATTTGGAAGATCACTTTCTGGAACATGGTTTATTTTAATTTTAAAATAAGAATATTTAGAGCAGTAAACAAATTTTTTTTGGAATAAAATGGTAGATTTTGGAATATTTAAAACAAAATATAATTAAAAAGAAAAAATTTAAAATATTTAATAAATCATATTACAGCAGGTTAAGCTGCTTTTCCCTCGAAGCAGCTCGAGCCGCGGAAGAAAAATTCAGAATTTGCTTCCTCTGTTGGCAAGGGGCTGAGCCCCCATCTTCCTCATGACTGTTGTTTTGTGAATGATGGTGATGATTGCAAATAATTATTACCATCATCACCACCTTGCAGACATTCAGGAAATGGTTCAAGTGAAGGAATAAATGAATGGAATGGAATGAATGGAATGGAATGGAATGGAATGGAATGGAATGGAATGGAATGGAATGGAATGGAATGGAATGGAATGGAATGGAATGGAATGGAATGGAATGGAATGGAATGGAATGGAATGGAATGGAATGGAATGGAATGGAATGGAATGGAATGGAATGGAATGGAATGGAATGGAATGGAATGGAATGGAATGGAATGGAATGGAATGGAATGGAATGGAATGGAATGGAATGGAATGGAATGGAATGGAATGGAATGGAATGGAATGGAATGGAATGGAATGGAATGGAATGGAATGGAATGGAATGGAATGGAATGGAATGGAATGGAATGGAATGGAATGGAATGGAATGGAATGGAATGGAATGGAATGGAATGGAATGGAATGGAATGGAATGGAATGGAATGGAATGGAATGGAATGGAATGGAATGGAATGGAATGGAATGGAATGGAATGGAATGGAATGGAATGGAATGGAATGGAATGGAATGGAAGACTACAATAACACCACAAAAATAAATAACAATAATACATAAATAAATAATAACCTTTTAACAATTAATATTTTAACAATAACAATACAATAACAATAACAATAAATAACAATAACAATAATAATAATACAATAAATAATAAATAAACACAATAATAAACAACAATAAATAACAATAACAATAACAATAATAAATAACAATGATAATAATAATAATAATAATAATAATAATAATAATAATAATAATAATAATAATAAATAATAATAATAATAATAATAAATAATAATAATAATAATACAACAAAGAATAACAAGGAAAATGAAGGGGTTAACACACAATGGAATTCCAACGCATAGGGGTTGGCCCTGCCTTAAATGGAATATTACATATTTTAAATTAAATTAAATTTCATTAAATTTCATTAAATTTAAATTAATACTTTTATTTAAATTAATAGTTTAATATTTCATATTTATATTTGATTTATTTAAAATTTAAATTTGGACATTTCATATTTTGATCATGGATTCATATGATCCAAGAGCAGAAATAAAATATATTTCCGATATAACGGACAGCCCTTCTGAGGAGTTGGTTTTAGTAAAAAACCTTATTAGTAGAAGAGGGGCCAAGAGATCTTCTTGCACAAAATTGATTAACACTGTTTACACCAAATTAGCAAGTCTCTCAGTAGAGGAGAAATATTCATATTCTGAGACTTTAAAAGAATTTAAGTTAGAGCTTAAAAAGATTTCATGTCTGAGAAATTTGTACTTTGCCCAGAATATGATTTTAAAAGGCAGGAACAGATTGATATGAAAAATTCAGATTATAATGTTAATTTAGGTGTCATTATAAATACACTTGATATTTCACATCATACACATCAAAATCAATCACCACCTACTCCAATTAGTGCTCAAAATATAAAATTTCCACCAATAGATTTACCAACATTTGATAGTCAGCCAGAAAATTTAAATCAATTTATTTTTTCATTTGAGAGCATCATGAACAATCGCAGTTTTTCACAATTTGAAAAATATAGGTATTTGGTAAAACAGGTATCTGGTCTGGTCCCGCTAAGTCATACATTGAAAGCCTTAAAGTTGAAGACCAAACATATGATGTTGCAAAAAAATTATTACTTAAGGCTTTTTCTTCCAAAATAGGGCAACAATTTTCTGTGATTAATAAAATTGTAAAATTACAACTGAAAAATGTTTCTAGTATGATGGAATGGGTGAGTGAAGTGAGAGTTTTGAAAGACCAGATGGTAAGATTAGGTGTAGATGGTCATATTTTTATGCAATAATTTGTTTGACAAGGAATATCTGACAAAATTAAAAAATTCATTTATGACAGTTAATAATGATGCCAAACCAGATTTACATTATTTATTGGACACCTCCTTTGAGGTGCTCAATTGATTGAAAGAAAGCACAAGGGAAAATAACTCTGATGGTTGTACCAAAAATTTAGTTGCTGCACCTCCTCAGGAGAAAAAGTCTCTAAGTTTAGCAGCTGCAGTAGATTTAAAAACAAAAAATGTGTCAAGTAGACCATCTAATTGTATTTTATGTCATCATTTAAAAACTGATGGGTATGATTCCCATTATATAAGCAAATGTCCAAAATTTAATAGTCCTTAAAGTAGAATTAAAAAAAATAAAGAAATTGGAATGTGTACTTTGTGCAGTTATCTTAATCATGATTAGTCTCAATGCAGGTATATGTTTAAAAACCCTTGTTATAAATGTAATGGTAATCATTTTTCATTTTTATGTAACAAGATTAAAATAAAATAGGTAACACAGTGCAAAGTAAAAAGAATTCAACTGCATCCCAAAATGAAACTATTAGTAATGTTGTTGGCTTAGAAATTTCACAATGCTCAAATAATGAGCCCTATGATTTGGAGATTAATTCCCTAAAATTTTATTTTACCAACTTTTACAGCTAAAACTTGTCTGGCTAAAAGTGAAGCTGCATATTCTAGAGTACTTTATGATTCAGCTTCAGAGTATAGTTTTGTGTCCTTGTCATTAGCAAAAAAATTAAATTATAAAATTATAAATTCTGATTTGAAAATAATTGTCAAAGGATTTAATGAGGCTAAAATGCTACAAAACAAATATAATAGAATTTAAAATCACTCTTGGTAAAAAAAGAAACAACCATAGTAGCTGCAGCTATTCCAGAAATTAGGCCTAAAATTAAACTTGAATATTCAAAAAATATTAATGAATCTTTTCAGAAAGCCAATATAGAATTAGCTGATAATTTTTTTAATGATGATATAATTTTAGGAGTAAATGCGATGTACATCATTCCAGTACATGCTGGTATCCTAGGTACCAAAAATGAAATTTTTTTGTTTTATTATACTTGTGTATTCATCATCCTTACTGGTAATGAGTCCATCATTTTGAAAAATTTAAATAACCTTCATGTTGTAAAGAAATTTGTAGAGAAAACTAATGACTATTGTAAAGCCATCCCTAACCTTATAAAAAAGAAACTCCAAAAGGGAGTAATAATTATAATAATAATAATAATAATAATAATAATAATAATAATAATAATAATAATAATAATAATAATAATAATAATAATAATAATAATAATAATAATAATAATAATTAATAATAATAATAATAATAATAATAATAATAATAATAATAATACACACACACACACACACACACACACACATAATAATAATAATACACACACACACACATACATAATAATAATAAAGTTGGTACTCATGATAATCCTCATAATAATTATAATGCAGTAGAGAATGGGAAGGATTTCTGACTACAAGAATCTTCTATCTCTTGTAGTTACATTGCCTGTAATTTGCCTGAAGATTTTAACATTTCTAAAGCTAGTAATGAATAGCTTAATATGTCACTTAATAAATTAATTAATTATGATGATTATTATGAGTCATCCTTTTCTGATGAAGATGAACAACTGGTAAGGTATATAATTAGCAAAGCAAAGTGTCATGATGATGGCATACTGATACTTCCTGTTTATGGGATAACAGAGTAATAGGCCTGTTACCAAATAATTACAAATTAGCCTCCAGTATTTTAAAATCTACCTTAAAAAAGATTAAAAAAAATCCTGGTAAATTTGAACAATACAATAGGGTATTTATGGAGAAATTGGAATCAGGTAGAATTGAAAAAGTTTCCCTCAACGACTTAAAATATAACAAAGAGTGTCTTTCATGGGACATATGGGGGTTTATAGAGAAAATGTTCAAAGCACCAAATGCAGGGTAGTGTTTCTGAGTAATTTATGTGAATAAACAAATGACACTGCTCTTCCTCATAACCAAGTTTCCGTACCTGGTCCTAACCTGAATAATAAATTAGAAATTGCTTTGACACTTTTATGATTTAATAAATTTTTGTTAATTTTTGACCTGGAAAAAGCATTCCACCAAATTTGGTTACCATATTTAGATACATTAAAATTACATTTTCTTTGGGTTAAAGACATAAATTAATTTTCTGAGGTGGCCTACAAAATGAATAGATTACCCTTTGGTATGAGATTCTCCCCAAGTTTACTTATGGTTGCCTTATATATATTATATTAATTTTACATTGTAATATTCATGACCCTTTTGAAATATAATTAAGAAATATGCTTTTTAATTTATCATATATGGATAATCTTACATTTTCATCAAATTATGAATGTGATATTAAATTATTGTTTCACAAGTCCATTAATATTTTTAGTCAATAAGGCTTTAATTTACAGCAATTTGGGTCAAATTTGGTGGAATTGGAATCTAAGATTTTGTTGAGATTCTGAGAACCCTTATAAACCAAATTATTAGGTATTTTGTTGTCTAAGGACCAAGATCTTTTGTCAAATAAACCTGTGAAATTAAATTTAGAGGCTAATACTTTAAGAATCATACTTTCATCTGTGAATAGTTATTTTGATCCACTTGCATTGACCTTACTTTGTAGAAATAGGGCAAAACTGTTTTTGCATGGGTTGCAGATGGATGAAAGCATCACTTGGGATGACCCTTTAAGTGATGACAGGTTGAGAGAATGGAAAAAGATTTGCAAATTATATAACGCTGGTATTGAGCCTTCAATTTCCCGGTACATTGGGAATTACACTGGTAATCATGAATTAATGGTCTTTACAGATGCCAGCAAGGATTTATATGATGTGTGATTTATTTAAAAAATCTTGATACACATTCCCTTCATTATCTCACTGCTAAAGCAAAAGTTAAGTTTTTAACATTGGCGTTGTAGAAACTCATCCTTAGTGTTGGATCTACACTATTTGGCAGTGGCCCATGGAGTGAGGTGTGTGATAGATTTATATTCTCAATTAACTAGGGCTTCTTGTCCCATAAATATTAAAAATTTACATATTTTCACTGACTCCATGATTTTCTTAAGCTGGTTGACAGCCAAAGTTAACAAGACCAGCAGGGTAGAGAAAAAGCGTACAATAATTAATAATAAATTAAATCATATTATGAAACTATGTGAGTCATAAGGTTGTTTTTCACCATATAAAACGGCCAAATAACCCTGCAGACATTGTTACTAGGTATGTCTCTCACAAAGTTTTAAAGAAAACCAATTATTTTAAGGGTTCAACTGTAAATGAATGTGTTGATACTTTTTCATTTGAAGTCCCCTTCAATATTCATTTAAATTTTCTGATTAATAGAATTTCCTCTGATCAGTGGGAACCAGTAATAGCACTATATAAATTTTCTTCTATTGGGAAAATGTACAGAGTCACTCACTATATTAGGAAATATATATTTACATTAAAAACAAGAATAAAGTCAAAAAACCCTTCTCTCTTCCCCTTTATGAATATGAGCTGTAAATATAAAGATGGTTTTTTATTGGTTTATAAAGGAGCAAAAAAATCAACTTTTCATATACATATGAATATTTTATAAACCGCCTTGCTATAAAATCAACTAATCTGACTAATCAATTAAATTTGTTTTTAGATTCTGATGGCTTAATTAGAATTAAATTTAAATTTAGTAAATTAAAAAGTAATTATAATGAAAAATTTCCTATATTACTGTCCAAAGATTGCCCATTTACTAAAACTCTTATTTTTGAAACTCGTATTAAAGCCAAACATGCAGGAGTCTATAAGTTGCTTGCAATTCTTAAAAAAGTTTTACATTCCATCTGCATATGTAACTGTAAAGAAATGTCTTAAAACTTGCCTTGTTTGCAAAAAATTATATGGTAAGACAATAAAAATAAACCAGAATGACAACATAGAATTCAGAATATCTCCTAAGGAGATTCCATTCAGGGAAATTGCTTTGGACCATATTGGTCCTTTTACTGTAAAAATTAATGATGTTAATGTTAAGGTGTACATACTTATTGTAACATGTATGGGGAGTAGGGCTGTAAATTTGTTGTTTTATAAACATATTGATTCAGAATCTGTCATCAGTGCCTTTCAAATCCATGTCTATGAATATGGTTACCCTGAAAGGGTATTAAGTGATGCTGGATCTCCTATAGTTTCATCCTTCAAAGCAATAAAGTCATTTTTGAATGATGTGGAGGTGCATAATTTTCTTAAAGAAAAGAATATTGATAGTTTGGACTTTTCCACTTATTCACCCACTTCCAGTTTTTTAGGTTCAGTTGTAGCGTCTCTTGTGAAACAAGTGAAAAATATGGTGTATGGAAGTATTTCTAAAAACATATTACAATATGAGCAATTTCACTTGCTGATGAAAGAAATAAACATGTTAAAAAATAAAAGACCACTAGCATTTAAACCACTTTTAAATGATCAACATATTGATCCCTCCATATCCTTTGTGCTCACTCCTGAAATACTGATTAGAGGATATGAACCTCTTAATGTGGTTATTGCTCCCCATTTATATACATCTGAAGATGATGAGGAAGAGGATCCAGATTGGATTCCAAATAATGAAAAAAAGGATGAATTAAAGTTGTATAAGGTGTATAAAAAGTTTCAGAAGGTGAAAAATAAATTACATGCTCTGTAT
>JABUQX010136679.1:20000-22500 GCA_015478945.1 Trachelipus rathkii
AGATACACTACTCTGGCTACGGCTCCAACTACGACTATAGTTTCTGCACTGTTTGAGAATTGTTCACCAGTACTTTCTGGCAATAAATTTTCACGTACAAAAATATTTTTGAAAAAATTTATGCCAAAATCCAGTTCCCGTTTCAAACTCAAGCTGCGGCTCCAGACCCAGCGCTAAGATCCCGACTAAAAAGGTTTCTACTATTTGAAAATTATTCAGCGTCTTCTGGCAATAAATTTTCACCCAAAAATATTTATAGGAACAAATTATACCCAAGAATCCGGCTCCGTTTCCGACTCCGAATTCCGATCAAGGTTTCTGCACTATTTGAATGTTCAGCACGTCTTCCGGCAATAAATTTTCATCTAAAAAAATATTTCTTGGAAAAATTTATAAACAGGATCCGGCTCTGACTCCGGCTCTGACCGGCTCTGACTCCGGCTCCGGTTCCGACTCTGAATCCGGATCCGACTAAGGTTTTTGAACTGTTTGAAAATTAGTCAGCAAGTCTAAGAGTCAACTGCTTGCAATTCATTTCAGCTAAAAAAATATTTCTTGAAAAAATTATAATCAGTGTCCGGATCCGACTCAGGATCGTGCTCCGGAGCCGGATCTGGATCCATTAAAGGTTCCTGCACTATTTGAAAACTGTTCAGCACATCTTCTTTCAATAAATTTTCACCTAAAAGTATTTCTTAAAATTCATACAGGACCCGAGCTCCGGGTTTGGCTCCAAATCCAACTAAGGTTTCAGTACTAATTGAAAAGTGTTCAGCACGTCTTCTGGCAAATCATTCTTCGCATAAAAAGATATTTTTTGAAAAAAATTCATACCCAGGATCCGGCTCTGGCTCCGGCTCTGGTTACGGCTCTGGCTCCGGCTCTAGCTCCGGCTCTGACTCCGACACCGGCTTCGGCTTCGGCTTCGGCTTCGGCTTCGTCCCTGACTAAGGTTTCTGCACTTTTTGAAAATTGTTCAACGTCTTCTATCAATAAATTTTTCACACAAAATATTTTCGAAAAAAATCATACTCTGGCTCCTACTCCATCTCCGACTCTAATCCGGATCCCGATTAAAGGATTCTGCACTATTGAAAATTGTTCAGCAAGTCTTCTGGAATAAATTTTTCATCTAAGAAAATTATATCTTGAAAAAATTTATACCCTGGATCCGGCTCCGAATCTGGATCCTGACCCGACTAAGGTTTGTGCACTATTTGAAATTTGTTCAGTACGTTTTCTGATATTAGATTTTCACCTAAAGCTTTTGAAAAAGAATTCATCCAGGCTCCGGCTCCGGCTCGGCTCCGGCTCCAGCTCCGGCTCCAGCTTCGGCTCCAGCTGGCTTCGGCTCCGGCTTCTGCTCAGCTCGGCTTCTGCTCAAGCTCCGACTTCACTTTCGGCTCGGATCTGACTAGGTTTCATAACTAGCCCGAAAGTATTCAAAATTGCGTCTTCAGGAATAAATTTTCCCCTAAAAAATATTTTTAAAAAAATTCATACTGGACTAGGATCGGCTCCGGCTCCGGCTCCGGCTTTGGCTCCGGCTCCGACTCCAGCTCCGGCTTCTGCTCCGGCTACGGCTCCAGCTTCTGCTCAGGCTCCGTCTTCACTTTCTGCTTCGGATCTGACTAGTTTCTGCACTCTTTTGAAAATTGTTCAGTTCGTCTTCTGGCATTACATTTTCAGCTTAAATATATTTTTGAAAAATCATGCCGCCCAGAACTGGCATCAGTTTCGGCTCTGGCTCCAGCTCTGGCTCCACCGTTCGGCTCCGTCTTCGGCTCCGGCTCCGGCTCAACTTCGGGCTTCAGCTCCGGATCCGAATAAGGTTTCTGCACTATTTGAAAATTGTTCAGCAGATTTTCTAATAAAATATTCTTCGAAAAAAATCATGCTCCGGCTCCGGCTCCGGCTCCGGCTCCGGCTCTGGCTCCGGCTCCGGCTCGGCTCCGGCTCCAGCTCAACTTCGGCTTCAGCTCCGGATCCGAATAAGGTTTCTGCACTATTTGAAAATTGTTCAGCAGATCTTCTAAAAAAATATTCTTCGAAAAAATCATACTCCGGCTCCAGTTCCGGCTCATCAGCTCCATCAGCTCGGCTCCGGCAGCTTCGACTTGGCTCCAGCTCAGCTCCGGCTCAACTGGCTTCCAGCTCCGGATCCGACTAAGGATTCTGTACTATTTGTAAATTGTCCAGCACAATATCGATTGTGATTGTCTAAAAAATTATTTCATGAAAAAAAAAAATATACCCACGCTCCGGCTCCGGCTCCGGCTCCGGCTCCAGCTCCGGCTCCATTTATTTGACTGAGTAAAATTCGAAGAATGAGCTAGAGATTGAGAATCTGAACAAAAAAAAATTTCTATAATTATTAATAAAACATTTTTTGATCCTGAACCTGGAATTGCAATTTTGACTGGAATTGAAATTTTTTAGTTCGACACCTCTAAATAATTTCTGTATCTAAAAAACCATTTGGAATTTCCAAAAAATAATT
>JABUQX010136679.1:25000-28042 GCA_015478945.1 Trachelipus rathkii
TTCTGGTGCAGACCCGACTCCGCACCTGTTCCGGTTCCGGTTCCAACCCCTTTTCCGCCTCCGAAACGCAAACCTGTCTCCGACTCCGACTCTGACTTCGGGCTGAGGCCGGAAACCCGCTTACACCACTTAGGGGTGATCCCCCTTCTGTGGATTCACACCCTTTCAAGGGACGCATCTCCGTTGGTGATCTCCAAGTTGTGCATACAGTGTTGCCAAATTGCATCTCTATTATGCGCTGTGCTAAACCTATCAGATTGTTTATAGTAAAGCTTGAGATTGTTATACTTTGTTAATGTCTACATTTTATTCATGCTTAATGTAAACCCTTTATGCTACAGTACTATATGTTTTTAGTTCAGGAAATATTATGTTAGCGTTTATTCGTTGATCTGTATGATCGATATGTTATTTTATGATGTTTGACAAAGAATTTTGCTGATGTCTACGTTTATTCATAGTTCAAAATGATGTTATATTTGATATGCATGACGCTTACTTATTCATAGGTCCAAATGTTAATGTCTTATTCGTAGATCCTGATGTTAGTATCTATTGTAGGTTTTCACCCCTTGTAGTGTTGCAAAATTGTTAATAACTATATTTAATTTCTGTTACGTTTTTGTTAAATATTACTACGATAATGTGAAATTAAAACTGATTTGTTAGAGAAATGATAAGTTTCGTATGATATTACTGTGTTAACCGGCTATGATGTGTTAGAAACTTGAGCATAGGGTAAGGTTTTGCTGGATAATGTTAGGTTTGCTCAAGAATTTTGCTAATGTCTACGTTTATTCATTCTCAAATGATGTTTATTCGGTATGGGTGACACTTTGATGAATGTAGTGTCAGTTCATAGTTCATGATGCTAGTATATTTGATAAACTAGTCACTTTGTTAAGAGATTTTGTTGGGTAATACTGCATTAGCTGTTGCTGATATGTTGGAAAAGTAGGGATACATTGAGTTTTGTATGTCCTGTTAGCTGCTTTACCTTTGATAAGTAGGGAATTTTGTGAATGTTAGCAGATTTTTCATACGAGAGGTATGTTAGTTTTGTCGTTGTACATTATATTCTTAGTTCAGGTTATGATATGTTAGCTTTATTGATGTGAAAACTTTGTTACCTTAACATATATTCGTAGGTATGCATGATAAATAGGTAAGGTTATGATAAATGTTTGTTAACCCTTTGATGCCGAGTGAGTGATTCCGCTTATAAATAAATTTTTTTTGTTTTTAATATCTTCATTAAACCTCTAATAAGGCGTTTTGATTTTTTTTGATGCTCAAAAATAGGGTGATGCCATACGGCATCTCACGGAGTTAAGATCGTCGTAACAAATAAACTGCAATTCCTTTTTATTCAAATTTAGACTTTTAGTAATTAAATATATATATATATATATATATATATATATATATATATATATATATATATATATATATATATATATATATATATATATATATATATATATATATATA
This sequence comes from Trachelipus rathkii, assembly GCA_015478945.1. NCBI lineage: Eukaryota > Metazoa > Arthropoda > Malacostraca > Isopoda > Trachelipodidae > Trachelipus > Trachelipus rathkii. The sequence goes on from JABUQX010136679.1 coordinate 26,492, forward strand.
TATATATATATATATATATATGATATATATATATAATCCGTGAGCGATCACTGGAGTAGACCATAAGCGGTGAAGGGCTTTCAAAGCGGGGTGTGGTCATTCCAGTATCCAAAGTATTTACAAGGAAAACCGATAAAACAGTTTCTCTCCCTTGTAAAACACAAAATATACGTCGCACTTTATGCATTTTCTTCATAGTTTTTTATGCAATGTTTACAGCGTTTCCTTTCTTGACCAAATGGTTTACTCATCAGCCGCCTGCCCACAGACTTCAGGGCGAACAGCAACCAGCTTTCTCTTTTTCGGAATTTGTGGGGATTTGAAGATCTTCCTCCTATATTAACCGGCACATATCAACCCCAGATGTATAATCGCCCTTGAAGTTATAACTGGTAGAGTTACCGCCTTATTGAAGTTACGGCGCGGTATAACAGCTATGAAAATACTAAACACTCAAGTCCAGCAGGTAAAAAAAAAATCCTCATGTACTAATATATATATATATAATCAGTCGTGTACAATTCAATTATTATGTCGGACAAATCGACGCCCCTAATATATTTATTGTACACATTGATGGGAATGGGCAGTGCAATTTCGATATATTTATTTCCTTTAGCGTCCCATCGATGGCATTTACCTACTGGATCCACACCCGCATAATTTGAAACTACATTTACAGACTTATTGTCCAACCCCTTTAGCGATGCTGTGTCTGTCTTTTCAGATTTTCCGCAGTGTCATCATGCTCCCGAATTTAGCTTCCTGTCTGCCTTCAAAATTCTGTCGATTTGGTCTAGTCGACAAACATAGCATTCCTCTTTCCTCCAAAGCAGTTATCAAGGTAGGAGGCGAACCAATTGTCATAGATACCTTATAGTTCAAGTGTTGAGGAATATCCTTTGTTAGTTAAAGAACATATGCTGAGGATATACTAACTTTAGAGTCCCATCAACGGCATTTACTTACTGGATCCACATAATTTGAAACATGAACAGGCTTATTGTCCAACCACTTCACTGCGATGCTGTCTGTCCTTTGTTCGACACAAGTATCGTAGTTTCCTTTACCTTCCGACTTTAACTTCCTCTCTGCCTTCAAAATTCAGTCGATTTGGTCTAATTGTTGACAAACATAGCATTCCTCTTTCTTCCAAAGCAGTTATCAAAGGTTCGGAGGCGAACCAATTGTCATAAATACCTTATAGTTCTAGTGTTGAGGAATATCCTTTGTTAGTTCAAGAACATATGCTGAGGATATATTAACTCCATGCTCCATATATATATATATATATATATATATATATATATATATATATATATATATATATATATATATATATATATATATAACTTATATATATATATATATATATATATATATATATATATATATATATATAATAATATATATATATATATATATATATATATATTTACCTATATGTATATATATATATATATATATATATATATATATATATAAATATATATATATATATATACATATATATAATAATAATATATATATATATATATATATATATATAAA